>JASANE010028067.1:0-105545 GCA_030248225.1 Trileptium ribeirensis
GCTGTATGTACGCTCTCTACTTCGTTCAGTTACATACTATTGCTGAGACAAGTTGAAGGCTGGAAAACAGAAAACCTACAAATATACTTTTTCACTTTATAATCTTTTGGCAACGTACCGTTATTTAGCATTAACGGAAGCGTAATCTCGGTGTAACTGAGGATGCAGGTGTAGCACCACCGTTAGCGTTACTCGAGCAATTGCAACAATTGTTGTATTCATTAAACAATCAGGTTCGCCACCACCACAACCGCCGCAGCCACTACTGCTATTGTATTATGACGTTGATGATGACGTTGATGTTGAGAACGTGGGTGATGATGATGATAATGATGATGATATGGATTTGTATATTGTTGTTGTGAATTTCCCGCTGTTGCTGCTGCTGCTATTGTTGAAGCTGCTGCTGCACAGTTGTTCATTACAGGATTATCTTTGAGTATTGGTAGCGTGAGAACTGGAATACATAAGTGCTTGACTGAGTTCGTCCGATAATTTACTACCCGGTGGTGTGCTTTGATACATTAGGTCCATCAAATTTTCGCACGCTGTCCAGCGGTTGTTGCTGGATGTAACAGGTAATTGTTAGGATTTGGTGGTGGACAAGTACCTGGTAATGGTGGGAGCAGTGCACCAGGGTAAAGGAAATGGTGGCCACTTTGAAGGGTGACACGATAATGCTGCCATAAGTGCCTGCTGCTGATCAGCGCATCCGCCGCCGGCAGACTTCATGAGCAATTCTGATTGTTTTGTGTTTATTTTGATTCATATGTATACGACGACATCGTCAAGCCAGATTTGCCAGACTCTTAGCTCAATGCGCGTCAATACGATAAGTCATTGGTACGAAAATACAGGTTATTCTTCAGAAGTGGAGGGGGTCGGTACACAATAGTAAATGGTGTCGTACATTTGCGTATATGTTATATCGATCATATAAGTTTTTCTTGTCTGTCAGTAAAGCGGGATGGCACCCCCCTTCTCTTTTCCCCCTGGTACGACACCCTGCTAGTAGTACATTGCCACATAGTAGTAGTCTTAACTTTTTTTGTTTCAGAAGTCTGGCCACGCAGTTCTCGTGCTCAATCACCGCTAATCTATGGTCATGAATCGATGGCAATTGCAGTCGTAGCATCGTTGGCCATTGCTTTGCTGCTCGGATTTGGTATTGGTTATCGCGTATCGCGCTGGCAGTTTCTGGCAAATGCATCCGGTGGCAGTTCGTCTGGCAAATCTGGCTCGACCACGTCGTCGTATACATATGAATCAACACAAAACAATCAGAATTCGCTCATGAAGTCTGCCGGCGGCGGATGCGCTGATCAGCAGCAGGCACTTATGGCAGCATCATCGTGTCACCCTTCAAGTGGGCCACCATTTTCCGGACCCGGCGCACCGCTCCCACCATTACCAGGTACTTGTCCACCACCAAATCCTAACAATTACCTGTTACATCCAGCAACAACCGCTGCACAGCGTGCAAATTTGATGGACCTAATGTATCAAAGCACACCACCGGGTAGTAAATTATCGGACGAACTCAGTCAAGCACTTATGTATTCCAGTTTACACGAATCGATACTCAAAGATAATCCTGTAATGAACAACTGTGCAGCAGCAGCTTCAACAATAGCAGCAGCAGCAACAGCGGGAAATTCACAACAACAATATACAAATCCATATCATCATCATTATCATCATCATCACCCACGCTATCCTCAACATCAACGTCATCATCAACGTCATAATACAAATAGCAGTAGTGGCTGCGGCGGTTGTGGTGGTGGTGGCGAACCTGATTGTTCTACGAGCAACAATTGTTGCAATTGCTCGAGTAACGCTAACGGTGGTGCTACACCTGCATCCTCAGTTACACCGAGTATGATGCTTCCGTTAATGCTAAATAACGGTACGTTGCCAAAAGATTATAAAGTGAAAAAAGTATATTTGTAGGTTTTCTGTTTTCCAGCCTTCAACTCGTTTCCAATAAACGCGGTTAGTTCGTATCCAGGGCCGGCATTCTCAGCAACAACCTGAGGGACGGAGCTGATTGCAAAGGAGTTTGCGAATAGCGGATAGCACTGGTCTATAACTACATCCTCTGGAAGATTCATATTAGATTTGTGTGCGATTTAACTTTGTTGGAAGCCTATTTAGTTGGCTGACATTTTGCAGCCTGCTTCCTTCGCAAAAACGTTCGTTTTACTGTAAGGTCATGAATACAATTCACAACGATAAATGCATTTGTACAATGTATTATTCGTTCTAAAGTCGAAATTGAACAGCGTCGTTGTATGTAGACTCATAATTAGTAAATACTATTGGTACATACCATTTAATATTATGGTATTCAGTGGCGTTCATGCACTGCTTCCCTCAACTTGAGAATCAGCATTGTACGCTCATTCCAGTATCGACATTTAAGCTCTGGGCTTTTGCGTTGTTGACTTCGTTAGAAGCTGTTTAATTGCAAAATTTGGAAGTCTTACACTATAATTTCAGCACATATGTATATGTATATAAATTTGAAGTAACATTGTGTATATAAACATTGCATCTGTAGCGGAGCGAGGCCGCGCTACATGCTCAGGGCATATCCCATGATCAGCTGCTCGATTCAAAGGATGAGATTATCATCTCCCGATGGTGAATGTATGGAACGGCATCAAATTACAAAAGAACTGAAGGGACAAGCACAGACGACACTGCAGGCTTGTAGGGGACGTCATACAAGCGTGAACCATCTAAGCGGAAACATGACGCGTAATCAAGGTTATGGTATTGTTCAATTTGATTCCAGTTATAATAATATTAGCATCACAGCGTATTCAGATTCAGAGGTCTCCATCGTTCCCACAGTACACATGCGGAATGTTATGGTAGTGTATGCCGACACACCGCACAGCAATTACTAACTAGCCGTCAAGATCATTTCAACTGTCAACTTAAATATAAGGTTAAGTGCTCTTATTGGACTAACTTTTTAACTGATTGTATTATATACTTATCGTAGACTTTTCGTTGAGATAAGGGCCCTACACACATGTCTTTGGAAAACTGAAAACCGCTAGTGATACGGAGGTTCTAAAAGAGAGAGATATTTTTTGTGTATTGTGCTCTACGATGGTGATGTTTGAATGCAATACAAAACTGTTTTATTCACAACGTTTTGGTCACAATATATGTCGCTATTTATATATGTTAATGTGAAAAATTGACTCTGTTATTGATGCTTTGTCTCAAACAAGAATAATTGGATCATCATTTATCCTGCATTTAGAGTTTTATATGTGCGGTTCTGGCGAATTCAAGCCAATGTCGTAGCACGAGGTTTGAACAGTTACACTACGTAGTCGTGCAATGTAACATCTGAAAGCGCGCCAAACTGCGGTATAACCGAAAATGTGTGTGACATAGTTGTAGCATAGTTATATGTATCATATATACTATTTTACAATTATATGACAAATGAAATATTTTGCTGTTGTCATTTTACCCGTATACTTGCAATAAATAAACCAACTTGGTTTAAGGTCCATCAATGAATGTTTTACATGTATTAAAAACGTATTGTTTACCTACCTTTGATCTAATAATTATATACCGTTTATGTTTGGAAATAGTTAGTGGATAAAAGCGATGTTTTAAAACTCAACGGTCCCATCGGATCCACGAGTACGTTAAATGATCAATTTTCTCGTGTATTTCTACACACGATTATATTTTTCAATGAATATAGTTTACTCACACAAATAAGGTTGCATAACTTACAGCAACAACAATTTGACAATTAACTGCAAATATGGAAGTGGGTATGGTCAGTAATACAGTAATTTATAGTCAAGTTCTAAATAAACAGATAATTCACAGTTTAACCTGATATACGTTAAATCAAAGATTTCTAACTACAATCATTTTGCCAAATCATTTTGGTCAAACAAAAGATTTTATTGTTGCCCCGATGCTTGAAAAATTCAAACTTTTGGATTTTTGGCTGTAAAAATAACCAAGGCTATGTGGGGTATCTTGAGTTTTATGCTAAACGAAAATGCTTAGAAAAAGACTTTTCTTGCATCTAACCCGACAATTGGCTATCAATGAATTGGTGTTATGGCACATAAACACGCTGTGTGTGCTTGCTGTCTGTGTTTTATTGACGAGGCTGCACGATGTGGACGCGACCCACGGAGACACATTGCAGCCGAGCTCACCGATGCTGCACCAGACACTTTAAATTGTGGTAATATCCGATTCGGATCGGAGAAAATGGTGCGTGCTATTTTGGATCGGATTCGGCTATTAGCGAATATCAGGCATGTAGTGTACACATGCACACTATTTAAAATACATGTGCAATTCGGATCGGAAGCAGTGTGGACACGGCCTGTGTTTTGAACGTGGTTTATAATTTACCTCCTATAATATCATAAATGCATTTCATTGTTATTAGTAATTTTTATTAATGTTTAAGTTTATTTTTGATATGAACGAAAAAGTAGCATTTAAAGTGTTGAATTTTAACTGTAGCATTTAAAATACTGCTTTTGGATCAAAATTTCACTTTGGGTTTTGTGTTTCCGCGGATAGGTATATATTATACAGGTACATCGTAATGGTAAAACTTAGAGAGTTGGTATTCTGCAAACGCTGTACCAATCAGGCGTGGATCATGCAAAGTTCCAATCTTTCCAGTGTATCACGTCAAATTTTTCATACCACGAATATTCGTATACCTAATATTTTAGCTCAAGACTAAGGCCAAGCCTAAGAGAAAACCGAAGCCAATGCTAGGCTTACAACTAAACTTTTCGTGTTTATCTTAAGTTTCAAGCACTCCCTCTCTTTTAAGGGAAAACTAGACATGATGTCTAGGCACTTCATTGTATTCAAGAAGCATTATTTAGTCGCAGACGTAACTTGCCAGAAAGTCAAAGCTTCAAAATTTATTCACTTTGTCGTACTGTCATTGATATTATATTAAAAAGAAGTACATTCAGTCATTACCTATATATTTCTCTTGTGTCAAATTGCTTCAAAGATGTATTTTTGTTACTGTTTTCTTAATTTTAGTATGTAAAATGCAAATATCTTTGTCCACCTTAAATATTTATATGGATGGCGGCTGTCACCAAACCAAAGGTGAGAGCTTTAGCCGGGCAAATAGCGAATGAGCGTTTTTATTAACTTCCAGAAAATATCCAGAACGTGAAAAGACGTATAAAAACTACTTAAACTTTTACTTTCAAAGCCGAAACAATCTGTTAGTATATAAGTGTCGAAGGAACGTCGAGCAAACAGCTCGTATTACTTGGAAATTCTATTACAGTTGGGGCAAATAAATTTATTACTTCAATTCGTAATCATATAGCTTTGAATTTTTGAGTTTGTAAGTAAAACGCATGCTATTCCGTTCTCCACATACTAAGCCTAAGCTTCGCATCTTACAAATAACTTCGGCCATAGAGTATCCAAGGCCCGTTGGATCAGGGGATAGATAGTCTCGGCGGAGTGTTGGTAAGGTACGGCGAATGGTAGCTTTAGAGCAGGAGGCTAGATTGTGAAATTAAAAGTTTATAGTTTTTTCGCAATTTTGCTACCTTTTATCCAAATGTTTACTAATTTGTAACGGTTTTCTCCAATTTTCCGCCATGTTTCCAAAGTTTCGGAAATTATTCCGCGGGGCTTCGTCCCGCGTGGGCGAGGGATAGGGCGCGGATCCTTGAAGGGGGCAAGTGTGGCTTAAGGGAGTTGGGGTATAAAATTTATACGGTTTAAAAGGTTGACTAATCTAGTATAGATCAGTTGTGATGCACTACTTGGTAACTCTGAAGGAGTATACCTTTATTGCATGTTGCACCCGAATTGGATGATTCACTTGAAAAAATATTAACACATACATAGGATATATTATGGTAGGCGGAGAATTTGTTCGTTTTAGGACGGATGCAATGTGACCACAAATCGGAAGCCAAGTAAGAGTATTACAGAATCAAACCGTTTCTTCTTTTGTTTTTATCTAAAGATTTCTATCATTTAATTTGTATTTTGTTCAATGTTTTGTCTTGCTGTATGTTACATTTTGTATTAAAAGCGTATTGAAATAAAAATAATATATAGTGTATGCGTTCATGTCATAAAGCATAGAACCAATTGAAACGTAACTTTGATAGCACTATATTAGTGAACGCTCTCCTCAACATGTTCTCCAATTGGTTCTCAAAACATAGCAACTATTGTCAAAGCGATAAAGTGTTTTCAACTATCTACTTTGAAGGACGCGTATGATCTATAGGAGCCAGACGTTTAGGATGGTTTGACTCGTACGAATGGTCGGTAGCATGCTGAAATACTGCAACCACTACACTATCGCTTATTAGCGTGGGCTATATCAGCGAAATGTGCACTGCTTGTCGTAATGCTCCGTGGTACTAGGAGCCAAAAATTTGAAGGTGCCCGAGGAAAAACCGCTTTACTATCGAGACCCCTACCTACAAAACGAACCCCTCAAACCCACAAACGGTTCTTTTCCATTATCCCCCAGCCCGAATTTGGTCAATTTTGAAGATACAGAGCTGATTTTGGTATCAATCGATTCAGCTCGATGAGGCGGTTCAGAAAATACTCATTTTACCCATATCCCTGAAAATTTTTTCGATTTTTTGAGGTCCCAATGGTACGTCCCCCTTGGGAACACTAAAAATTTTTTCTTCGGAATATGGTCATGTTTGGTACCATTCGACTCGGCTTGATGAGAGAAATCTACTGGTGTGTAGTATATTGAAATCTACGCCACCGTTAGAAAGTTATGAGGGCCCAAGTAACCCTGAGGGGCGAAAATAAAATGCAGGCCATGCCGTTCTCGATATACTAAGCCTAAGCCTTAGTCTTAGCCTAAGCTAAGGTCCTTATATGAGACATACACTAAGCCTAAGCCTAACCTCCGAACCCCTGCTCTAAGCTGTTCCTTTTTGTAACGTTATAACTTACCGCACGGTTACTTAGACCCTCATAACTTTCTAACGGTGGTGTAGATTTCAATATACTACACACCAGTAGATTTCTCTCATCAAGCCGAGTGGAATTGTACCAAACATGACCATATTTCAAAGAAAAAAATTTTGGACTCTTGAGGAGGAGCCATTGGGACCTCTAAAAATCTAAAAAAATTTTCAGGAATATGGGCAGGATGAGTATTTTCTGTACCGCCTGATCGAGCTGAATCGATTGGTACCAAAATCAGCTCTGTATCGAACAAATACAGGCCGGGGGATAATGGAAAATAACCCTCAAAATTCCGCCATGTCAAGGTGACAACAATTAAAATTTCGACATTCTTACAGAATATGAAGCTGGAGAGAAAGGCAAACAGTTAGTAGCAGCTAAAACTGTAGGTTTTTGGGAACGGGGAGCTCCAGGATCGAGTTTTCTCGGACTTAAAACGGATTTGACGATGAATATGCAATAACGGTACGCAGCTGCATGACGCGATTTTCTAACACCATGCCCATACTGTAACAGCCCGAGTTTTGATCGAATCTTCAATATTCAAAATCAGGCCACAGGGGCCTCAAATTTCAATGGATAAAAGGGCGATCGGATACAGGTGGAGCGTGGTCCGGACTATAACTTGTGCATTATTGTTCGTTGTTATAAAATAAACTTCATGTCATCATTGTATTGTATTGATACGGTCACGCTCCACCAGCCCGAGGTGCACGGGGTGATTACGCACCAAAAGGGAATCCAAAATCTCATGATTAGGGTATCCGATCGATCCCAGGTGATCATGGTTTATAAACAATAAAACATTTGTGTAATTTGTTTGTATTTTAGTGCGGTACGGATGCGTAGACGAGTCGGCCGGAGACAAGGGGAAAGATTTCGCAATTTGATTTAACTTTAATTTGATTTAACAATTCGCAAACTTTGTTGATTCGGTGCCCCAAGGTCGATTCCGGTGCGCATCCGTCGGCCGTAACATATATATACGTACTTGCTATTTGTTTTAATGTATACCGTGTACGCGTCCGGATGTCAGGATGGGTCGGGGTGTTGTACAAAACCCTCATGACAAAACGCGTTTTTGAGCTTCCTAATGTTTTGGGACCTGGGAAGATCTATCCTGACACGCCGGCGGAGTAAAACGAGCTATCTAGGATATTGTGGGATATCGTGAATACATGAAATAAGAGATAAATTGACTTAGAGATTTTCATTTTCAAAGGGTGTACAAAATTGGAAATTTTGGGGGTTTTATGTATAGCGAACCACAACTGGGACATTAAATTATCATTAAGGACCTTTAAGGCTTCAGAATTGTGCTTGCGGGTCAACCTAACCCAACCCGTAAGTACTTATGGACCCTCAACTTAGCGTTTAAACTCCCAAATTTTCGGGCTCTAAATCACTACATATCAAACCAAAACTCCCCGATTTTTGAGCCCCGCACCTAAATTGGGCCCTATACTAACCATTTCACCGAAAACCGGGGCCATCCACCCCAACGGATCTGTGCAGGATTCCCATAACCCAATCGGGATCCAAAATTTCCCTATCGGGCACGCATTTTTCTGCCTTTTACGGGCCTCCTATGGTACCTACATTAAATTCAAGCTTCTCATAAGCAGGCGACCAGCCAGGCCATGGATATGATCCCGCCCCCGGCCGCCTGCTCCTTTCCTTTCCTGAAATATAGACAAAAATCTACAAAAATCCTAGCTTATATATAGCGCCTAAAGCGCTTTTATATGTTGCCAAGCTGAATGTACTACGACCAGTTCTGGCCCTAAGCGATCCCAGCTGCACCACTCTCAATTTCCGCGGTGGTGCCCGGACAACCCCGGCTTACACGATTTCCCGGTGGACCCAGGTCTGACCTAGAGAAACCGCTTAGCTTAGCAGGCTCCCGGCGGGTTTACCAGGGTGTTCGGCCTGGCCCCTATAGTGGCCCACGTATCTAGTGGTATGGAGGTCCCCCTGAGGGAGGGTCATCCCCTAAGCCTGCTCTCAGGTAATGAGGCTGACCCGTCGTTCCCTCTAGTTCCACTATTTGGTTAGAAGCTGTGGCCTTGGGAAATCTCTTGGTTCGCGGACATGAGATACCCTACCCTAATCTACCGGATGGGTCATTCCTCCACACCGACTAACGATTTAATGCGGGGATAAACAGGGGGACGGGACGCTAACAGGGCGAGAGGGGGTGCGAGCACTGACAGGACTTGGAAGTTGCGGGGAAGTGATATGCAAGCGAAGACGGGGATTGAAATTTGAGTTGCTCTTTGCTTATCGTAGGAAGGGTTCCTAGTTATTCCAAAAAGTAAAAGGAGTAGCTAGAGTTTTCCTAAAATAGTGTTCCTTATCGATTTCGCCTAAGAAAATTGCACACGTCAGATATTTATTTTGGGGCGCTCCCTCTTTTGATAACATAGTAGTTCAACAGACAAAGAAAAATTTTTTAAAGCAACGATATTATAATGTTGTTGCAATGCACCTCTCAACGCTACCTAGGTTATGATTGAAGGAAACTTCTTCGCCTCCATGGCCTTACCAAATTTTTGAGCCATGGAAAATCGTTTGCACTCAGGAACGAAGTTTCCTAGAACACGAATGCCGTTCTTGGCACAGCCGGTCCCTAAACTAATTTGAGAGCTACTGTCTTTTAGTAAGTGTCGGCCCAAATTTGGATGACGAAACGATGTTTGGTGAGCCCGCTAGGTCTCTTTTAGAAACGCGGAACCCTTTACCCAAAATTTTGCTATCTGAACCTTAAGCTTCGTTACGCTCCTCATTAGAAAAGCACGTGCCTAGCTGTGTTTCTGACTACCCTCCCATAATTTCTTCCGTCAGATGCATTTCTGAAATTTTCCTATGAATTCTCTTCCACTCGAATCTGCTCGACTTAACTAATAAGGCGCGGCCCAGCACTTGTGGGAGCGCGGGGCATCCGTTGGACGCCACAGCACCCACAAGGGCTGCCCTTTAGTGCTTAGGCCTACGCGAGAAAACTTTCGGAAGCTCACTGTGTGTAATCCCGGGCGAGCACCTTCCACGCGTCCGCTGTGTGAAGGGCCCATCCAGGTTAGTCCCGAATGCGGTGCACTCGTTGATCCTACGAAATTTTGTAAAAATGACAGCTCTCCATCCGGCTAAACGAACACTTGTAAACAACTAATTTCTTAATAAAACTTCAAAACAGTCCTAAATACGTCCACCGAGCACTGCAAAATACCACCCGGCGGACGGGAAACCAGTCGAGAACACCTGTGCCCCCTCTCCCTTTTTCTCCAAAATTTTGAACCCAATTTTTATTCGCTTCTGTCCAAAATTCAGCCCCCTCTTCCCCCCAACGCGGGCGCAGCACTTACGGGAGCACGAGACATCCATTGGACGCCCCAGCACCCGCAAGGGCTGCCCCTGGTCCTATGCTCGAACACAGAAAACTCGAAAAGTATCGGAAAATCCCAGGCGGGACTCTTCCGCACGGCTGCATGCCGAAGAGCCCACCCGGGCGAAAACGCAGAAAAGAGCTAAAGCAAAACAAGCGAAACGCGTAAATTTGGCGACAGCCGCCAAAACGAGCAAGCCTTACGAGTGCAGAGCTCGACTGGTCCCATTTTTCCAGCCGCGTCTATCCCTTTTATATCGACTGTTGCCCCCCTTTCGTTGCCGCCGCATACTCTAGACGCGCAAATTTTCAAAACTTTGAAAACGTACCAATATGCCATACCAATAAAATAAGCCCTACTTAGAAATATACCAAACTTTGAAAATATACCGTCATATATGTATTACAACAAAAGCGTAGCGACAAAAAAATATAACAATGTTACCCTGGCTGCTGCATACACTAAACCAACCCTTGATGGGCGCTCGACAACAACAACAGAATGGCCAACAGCATACGTGGCCGAGGCTCGCCAAGAAAACAAAACCGCCCGCTGGTCGGTGCGGCAAAATTTTAGCAGAAAAATATAACGGCGCCCAGGGTGCCGTTTTCTCATAGGGATATCGGCACATTTTTGCCGATATCTCAAGATCTAAAAACAGTAGGCGGCCGGGGGCAGGACCAGAATTATGCCCTGGCAGGTCGGCTACTGATGAAATTTAATTTGTTATTGTATCTTTTATAGGAGGCCCGCTAGAGGCCCTTTTAGGAGGAAATTATGCCGAATTTTTATGTCCCTTTTGAGTTTAGGGGATCCTGAGCGGACCCGTGGGGGCGGGCGGCCCCGGTTTTCATCTAACCAGTTAGGGTGGGACCCAACAAGTGTCCCGGGTTCTAAAAATCGTGAAGTTTAGATTATTTTGGGTACCCTTTGGGGCTTGGAAAATTTGAGGTTTAAGTGTCCGTTTAGGGATCCGTAAGTATTTAGGGGATCCAAAATTTTAGACCCGCCGGGGTGATTTGGCACCCCAGTAGAGTCCTTAAGAGTATTTAAGCACCCCCGGTACCTTAAACTTTGTGAGAGATCCAAGAATCGAATTTTCGCGTTGCACCCTAAAATAGTAACTTGAAAATTTTGTACCCAAGATTTGCTCCTACTAAGGCCCGAAAACTTTATTCCAATACGTACGTACAAGTTGCGGCCCTCATCCTGTCAACCCTTGACTACTTATGTAAGTTATAGATACATGATACGCAATATAGGCACAGCAGATATCATATGATTTCCCGCTACTCTTCGGCGTGGGCGCTGGGATCGGCCCAGGGCGACCAGTTTTCGTGTAACACCAGAAAGTTCTGAAACATCCATTGGTCCCCGGCCTCTCCCAACGCACACCCGTCCCTTACAACAAATATAACATCATGTATATGATACACAAAATAGTTTATGTGCAAAACAGTACATCCATTTGTTTCTTGAGGATCGACCGGACACCCCTAACAGTGATTCCTTCTTTCAAAGTTGGTGCCAAAATCACCCCGGGCACCTTCGGGCGGTGGAGTGTGACCATACAAATACAGTATAAACGAAGTACAATTGTTTATTTTTATAACAACAGTCATGACACTATACAATTATCATTTCATAAGGAGGCCACACTCCACCAGTGTCCGGTCGTCCATTCCCATCTTCCCTACAGATTTAGTACACTTTTAATGTTTTGTCCTTTTTTGAAAGAATTGGGCTGTTACATCTCTTAAAATTTTTTGGATTTATTAGACTCCTTACTTAGGGTAAGAGTGTAAATCGCATGATTGTTATGAAATTTAACGTAGAATTTAAGAAATTTTCCACAGGTTTTAAGATCATTCGTGACGATTTAAGAAAATTCCAGGAGAATTTGGAGAAAATTTGCCAGATTTCCAGAATTTCCGTAAAAATTTGATAAGTTTTGGTAAATTCCCGATAAATTTTAGTAAGATTTGATAAGTTTCAGTAAATTTGTATAAATCCCAGTAAAAGGTTATAAATTTCAGGGCAGAAGGGCGACCTGATGTCTCTTTACGCCAAGAAAACGTGAAAAACGTCGCTCCTTCTCCCTTATTTTCCGGAAATTTTCGAAGTTTTCCCTTATGGGCTAAATTATTCGGATGAGTTCTAAATTTCCATGAAGTTTCTTTTCTCACTTATTTCGCGTTATTCTTTTCCCATATACCTTTTCCTTTACACAATTTATACATCACTTCATATAATAACAAATTATATTTACTTATTTTGGTGGCACGTACTTCCAAGAGGGTTGATTGAATTGGTCACTCCCAGGAAAGGGTCCGGACTGCCAGGGTGCCTGACCCAGGAGCTCCCTATAAATCGCGGATAATTTCCAAAAGTTTCTATGGATCCGTACATTTTGCCGGGGAAAAAAGAAATTCCGTATTTTATGAGCTTCAGTACTAGGTTAGCTTAGTTTGGGTTAGCTCATTTTAGCAGTGCCTCCGATTTATCTCGCTTCGGACAATGCTTCCTAAGAAATTTTCATCGCTCCGTTCCGCGCGCTTTCGCTGCCGCTCACTGTCCCTAGTTTGAGTTGGGCTCCTTCATAACTTCCAGTTAAGCCTCGCAATAACCTATCCTCTTACAGTGTGGTCCTCGCTTGACTTTCATGCGTTTAGCTTAGCCCTTAATGCGTTAAGCGCCTTAGCTCGGCATCCCTAACTAAACGGCTTGCCCACTCATGCAGGTTCCGCCGACAGTACTGCGACACCATCGGCTCATCAAATTGTGGTCTTTCTTGCCACTCCATATGTGGCTCGTCCCGTTCCCACGCGTCTGCACTGTGGAACGCGACCGGCCAGGAAGGCATATACACGTTATGGAAGGTGTCGTGCTGCCGTCGGTGGTTATCCATCAGTTGTTTGAGTTCGGCCGTCCATGACAAAGCGTCTTGATTGGTGGCAGCCCATCGGGGTGCCGGTGACGCTATAATAATGGCGGTATTGGCTGCAACTCGGCGGGAGAGTACGCCTAAATGTCGCTTGAATTTACGAAAGGCGGCGTTCGGCAAAGCGGCGTGGAGCTGCTCCATTGGTGCCTTGCGATAGATGAATTGGAACCCGCCTAGTATGATGATGCAGCTGGTCTGCGGGGTGAGGATCGCGTTGGCCAACTGCAATAGTCGCACCATGGTTGATCCGGGCCACCCGTTGACAATCCATTTATTTTCGGTGGCCATTTCTAAGAGCGGTAATGCCAGGGCGTCACCTACTATGATCGTCCGAGGCCAACGAACGTGGCCGTTATTACGGTAATCCCGTACTTCCTCGAGTAGTCTGCCCATGACATTATGACAGCGCGTTGGGGCTTCATGCTGCTGCAGCTGTTGGTTTGTACGCCCGACGCCCCAGAAACTGTCCGTTGTGGCCTCCAATAACTGTTGATCGTCAGTAAGTCGTAGAATTCGCGCATATTCCGGTATGGCGAACTTACTGAGCAGGATTGGCCGCATTATATGCTTGAGACGGGCTTGGGTAACGCCGTCAATGAGCTCGTTCTTGAGCTCTCGAGCTCGCGTTTTGAGTTGCAACGGGGTACCGGTCATGAGCAGTAGTTCCCGAACCGCATCGGTCAGTTCCAGCAGCGAGAGCACCTGCACTTGGTAATGCTTTTCGACGGTCGACAAGGTGTTGCCGTCGTGTGCGAATGGAGTTGGCGCCTCGTGCACATTTGACAGTTCCGGCCATTCGGTACCGTGGGATAGGAATGTCACATATGGCTTGGTTAAATCCACACGATACGTTTGGATCGCCGGAAGCTGGAACCACGTTGCTTCCGGTGGGGCGAATGGCCCACCCACCGATACGCGTCCGCTGGATCGCCTCCGAGTCTGCTCGGCTTCGTCGCTGCGTCGCGGTTGCGACGTACTGGCCATCTGCAAGAATAAACTCAAATAATTATTCGGGTTGTGGTTGCGTAGGATTGCTCTAGTTCGTTAATCGCTCGCTGGTTAATTCTTTCTACTCTGCTCTATTTACGCGCGGGCTCGTACCTGCTACGTTGTGCGTTCCTCTTACCCTTTGCAAATGGTCAACTCGTTCCCCCTTTTTGCTTGGATTGGTGCGGCCTTATTCCTGCCAGGGCTCAGCTCGGTTATATAAGTGGGCCTCGCCCATACGCCAAAATATGTCAGTGCGCCGGATTATTTCTTCAGTCCAGTCGCACAGTTGTGGCCAGAACGGCGGCGAGACTACTGGTTCGGGCCACCGATAGCGTTCTTCGCCCCGATTAAACGGACCGACAGCGTCCCAGGCCTCGATCCCTTTCAACGCCGCGGGCCATTGTGGCATGATGACGCTCATGAGCGCCTGGTGCCCGTCTACCATTCTGGTCCTCCGCTCGGTCAGTTCGTCGAACCACGCCGTGCTGTCGAACCTGAAATCGTCCCCGTGTGGCGCTGGTCCGGTGATGACGACGGCCGAGTCTGCCCGGAGACGTCGCTCGAGCACCATGAGGTGGCGCTTGATCCGCTTGAGGTAGGCGCCGGGCGAGACCACCTTGTTTGGCAGGTTCCAAACATAGCCCAAACACGCAGCCGAGGAACGCGACGCGCCAAAAAAGAAAGGGGCAAAAAAGGCACGAGAGGGAGGCCCGCCCGCAAAGCCGCGCCACCGCAAAAGGAAACAAGAACCAGCACCCCACACCGACAAAAAAAGACACCCAGAAAAGCAGGAGAACGAAAACAGCCACCGGGAAAGAGACACAAGAGGCAAACAACGGGAGGGGACCAAGCAACCCAACCCCCCACCCAACACACCAAAGAGAACCGGCCCAAGAAGGGCACACCGAATATCAAATAGGGATCGTCGAGTAAAAGGTGAAGTAGTGGCCGAAGATTGGGTAAAGGTCAGACTGTGCAAGTGTGAAATCAGGCTGTGCAAGAGCTAAAGGTCAAATTGTGCAAAAGTAACCGGTGTAGGCCTAGCGTGATCAAAAAATACGCTACTAAAGAATATTGCCGCGGCTTTTCATGCGAGTGCTAAGAACAGTGCTGCGATTTTAATACGGTGATAAAAATTGTGCCACAACTGATCTACGGTGACAGTACTGTCTTAACATTTTATCACTTGGTAATAAACATTCTTTATACGTGTCTATTGCCCAATTATCTGGAGTCGGAGCAATTAGTGCCGAGCAAGGATCACGCCGCATCGCAAAATACAGGACACGAGTACTGATGACGAGAGCAAAACGCGCGCCGTAGAAATGGTCCACCGGCATACTACTGGCCACACCTCGGACCACACAATCTTCAGGTGACGCATCCCGTCAGTTTTAATTACCGATAGCCGTCATAAGAAAAAAACAACCGTCGAACCCCTACCCCTTTCGATAAATAAAAATATAACATGGTGACCACGATGTTGTGTAGAAGTGGGACAATTTAAAAACAAAAGAAAAGTAGTCAGTATTTTTTGGAAACCTAAAAATTAAATCCCCAGTACTAAATAAGGCAGAAGTCAAAATAGAAGTTATTTATACGGTAGTAGCAATTACTAGACCTCATAATCGGGACGTTTTACGGAAGCCCCATATAAAATCTAAAGTATTAAATGTCACTTCAGAGAACACCACCTAGTGCAGCAATCGTGAAAGAATCGACGACAAAAGAAAAGAACGTCGAAAACGGATAATCAACGGTGACAAATCAGAGCACAATGGAAGTACCAAAAGCAACAACTCAAGAACCACACCCTAGTATAATCGAGCCAGAAAGCCAAGGCAACAACAAAACAGAAGAAGCTTACAAAAAACGTACACCGAAACCTTTCAAGAAGAAACGAGCATCGACGAACTGTTAACAACAATGGAAGAACGGGAAAAATAAACGCGAAAAATGACGCGATTATTTCAACAACAAAAAGAAAGACACTTGCAGTTCATAAAGAAGCATGCAACTTTGTACAAAGAACTACAACCATGCCAAAGTTTCGATCAAGACGAAACAAAGTTTCCACCGCTACAACCGAGAGAAGAATCACAAAGCGCCGACGATGATGAATGAATCGAAATTTGGCAAGACAACGAAAGTCAACGATGGTTCTTCAACCAAGGCCAAGTAAGGACAGTACCGAACAACGACAAAGAATCGGTGCAAGAGCAGCCGACAATAATCATGGTCAACGACCAAGAAACCGGTGCAGATCCGAGCATAGTCGAGATCCAACAAGTGAAAAAGCAACAACAGCAACCGAGTCCCAAAAATAAAGCTAGCGGTGCAAATCAAAAAGGATTCAACATAAATCGAGATCAACCCGACGTAAGCGACAATTATTTCGGCGCAATTATAGAACGAATCGGTGCAAAACCAATGCGACCCAATACAAATGGAGAACAATTCGACACAAATCACGATTCATTCGGTACAATCAAGGACCAATCGGTACAACTCAAACACGACTCAGTGCCAATCAAGTCCAAACCGACACGAACTACGTTCAATTCGGTGCAAATAACGATCAATCCGGTACAAACCAAGATCAACTCGGTACAATTCGAACAGGACTCAACACTAACCGAGACCAATTCGATGCAAACCGTGACAAAACCGGTGCAAGACAAGAACCAAGCCAATTCTATGCAAACGATGATCAAATCGACGCAAACTGCGATCAAATTAGTACAAGCAATTCGAGAACAAGTCGAGAGAAACTGCGATCAATTTGGTGCAAACCCGAAACAATTCGGTGCAAACTGCAATGAATTTGGTGCAAACCAACATCGATTGGATACAAACCAAATGCAACACAACGCTAACCGAGGCCA
The DNA here is from genome assembly GCA_030248225.1 of Trileptium ribeirensis. NCBI lineage: Eukaryota > Metazoa > Nematoda > Enoplea > Enoplida > Thoracostomopsidae > Trileptium > Trileptium ribeirensis. Next base: position 17,205 of record JASANE010028067.1, read on the forward strand.
AGTTGACAAGAACCATGAACGATTTGACACGAATCAAGAGCAATTCGGTGCAATTCAAACCGATCAAGCGTAAATAAAGAACAAACCAGTGCAAGTACATCGACAAGTGCATAGAACCAAGTACAAATTTCGAGCGCTGTAACAAATTGTGATGCAAATCAAAGCACAAATGGATGCAACCGAATGCAAACACCGTATGTGATGACGAATTGAGGGGCGTTTCAAACGATGAGCACATGGAACCAAGTGCAACCAACAGTAACCGGTGCAATACAAAACGATGCGTATGGATATTACGGTGCGACGCCTATGGTACCGCAGTGCAATCAAATCCCACTCGCGGGAAGCAATTCGATGAATAAACCCGGAGTACCATTAGCAACAGCAACACCGTATATATGTCAACTACATCAACCGCAATAAACAACTACGACAGCGTGTCAAACCAACAATTAATGAATAAATAATTGATCGAAGTATTGACCAAAGAAGCGTCGCAAGTGCCCAACATAACGCAACAACCAATCGGTCAAGCGATTATGGTTCATATGGAAAACGAGGTTCGAAGTCTACAACCGTACAAAGGTGACACAAGCTTCGAGAAATTTCGAAAAGAACTCGAAAAGGCATTGGCCCAAGACGGAATCGATGATGAACAAGAAAAACTTCGGGTATTCAAAGCAAAAATGCGAGGAAAAGCAGAGGAATACCTGGAAGTATTGACATTCGAAAAAGCCAAAGAGTTAAACAATTATTTGCCTGATAAGAGGAACTTCTTGTCCTGAAAGCAAAAATGCATGGGAAAGTGGAAGAATACTTGGAAATATTGACACTCGAAAAGGCCAAAGAATTAAGCAACTACGACGAATTAGTCAAAAAGTTCAAAGAAAGATTCGACGTGCCAAACATTGACGAATCACATGGAGAAGCTGCAAAGTTTACGACAAAACTGGAACGGTCAAAAACTTCGTAGATGGCTTACGGGTGTACGCAGCACGACACGTGACCGTGAAAGGCATATCCGAATCAAGAAGTCCTCAAGTCCGCGTTGATTACTGGGCTAATGAACGAAACCCGAAATCGACTGTGCGTGACAAAGGAAGAAATATTCGCAACGTTGACGGAGAACCTCGACCAACAGATGACCCAAGGCTTACAAAGTACAATTGAACAACGTCCAAGATATCGAGAATTTCAATCGAACCGACCGGGTCAATCGAACGTCCACCAAACAAGACCAAGTATGAGTCAATGGATATGGCGACCGAGGGTGCATTGACCGCAAACGCAATGGCAACCGCAGCGGTGGCGGAATCAACCGACGGAAGTACGTGAACCACAGCAGCAACAAATCGCGCAACCGTCGGCGACACCGATAACGATGATGCCAATGCAAACCGGTGTGAATTACCAGCAACCTAGTTGCGCTGGTTGCTTTGCTTTGAGCTTGGTTACATGTGCTCATCGTTCGAAACGCGCCGCAATTCGTTGTCACATATGGGGCTTGTGTTTGGTTGCACCCATTCGCTTTTTGGGTTGCGCTGAAATTTGTTGTCATGTTTGGAGCTTGTACTTGGTTCCGTCACCGTTTGACTTGCACCGTTTCGTTCTTTGTTTGTGTTGAATCGGTCTTGAATTGTATGTCGTCTCACTTGGCTTGTATCTATTTGATCTTGGGTTGCATGAATTTGGTCTCGGCTTGTATCTAATTGGGGTTGGTTTGCATTGTATTGGTCTCGGTTTGCACCGTATTGCTCTGGGTTTGCGCAGAATCGTTTTTGATTTGCATCCATTTGGTCTTCACTTGCACCGATTCGTGTTTGGTATACGCCCATTCGTTCTTTATTTGCACCGCTTTCGCTGTGGTTTGTATTGAATTGGATTTGGTTTGCGTCGATTTGATCTTAGTTTGCATTAGATTGATCTCGCTTCGCGTTGTATCGTCTCTGGTTTCTACCGAATCGTTTTTTGCTTGCACCGAATTGATCGTAATTTGCATTGCATTGATCTCAGTTTGCGTCAAATCGCCTTTTGTTTGCACCGAATTGATCCTGTTTTGTCTTAGTTCATATTTGATTTGCATCGATTTGATCATGATTTGTACCGTATTGGTCTTGATTTGCATTATATCGCATTTCGTTTTTGTTTGCATCGAATTGTTCGTAACTTGCGTCGATTGATCATTGTTTACATTGAATCGAATTTGGTTGGTTTACATCGATTCTTTCTTTACTTGCACCGAAGGAATCGTAATTGGTATTGGATCGGGTTCGGTTTGCGCCTAATTGAGTTTGATTTACACCAAATTGAATTTGTTTTGCATTTAATTGCGTTTGGTTTGGGCCAATTCGTTCTTTATTGGAATCGAATTGATCTGGATTTGCATCGAATCGGGTTTGGTTCACATTGAATTGCGTTTGTTTGCACCGAATTGATCGTTTGTTTCAAATTGGTCTCGGTTTACGTTGTGTCGCGTTTGATATGCACCGATTGTTTCTAAACTAGCGGCGTTTTGGTTTTGGTTTAAGCCGAATCGGTTTTTATTTGCATTGTATTGCGCTTGGTTTGCATCAAATTGATCAGCGTTTGTATCGAATTGTATTGAGTCGCGTTTGTTTTATGTCGGTTTTTTCTTTGTTCGCACAGAATTATGTATACTTCGAATCGTATTGATCTCGGTATGCACATATCGCATCTGGTTTGCACCAGGTTGGTTTTGGTTTACACCAAGTTGGCTTAAGTTTGCACCGTATTCATTTGGATTTGCACCGAACTCGTTTAGGTTTGCACCGATTTGATTGCGGTTTCCACCGAATTGATCGGGGTTTGCACAGAATTGTATTTGATTTGCACCGGGTGCGTTTATGCTTGCACCGAATAGATTTGGGTTTGCGCCTAATTGTCTTTGATTTGCACCGAATTGGGTTTGGTTTGCGTCGGTTCGAATTTGATTTGCACCGATTGCTTGTTACTCATACTCGGTTGCTGTTGTTGCCCTTTTCTTATGGTTCGGGTATGCATGAGTCGAGTTCTTCGAGTGTATTTTCTAGTTCTTCCGTTGTGCTCAGATTTGTCGTTTCTTGTGCTTTTTTGCTGAGTAATGATTCGATGTTCTTTGTTTTGTCGTCGATTCCTTGTGTGTTGCGCTAGGCGGTGTTCTGCGAAGTGGCATTTTAGTATTTTAAAATTTAAATGGTGCTTGCGTAAATCGTCCCGATTATGAGGTATACTAATTTTTACTGCCGTATAAATAACTTCTATTTTCGCTTCTGCCTTATTTAGGTTTTGGGGGGTTAGTTTTTGGATTGTTTAAAGTGGCTAAAACAGAAGAAGAAGAACAATCATTCGAAACCATAGGCGAAATCTCACAAGAAGAATACGATACCCTATTGCCGAATAGAGAAAAAAGGAAACAGAGCATCCAATACCACAGCATCGAAACCGATCAAAAAGAAAGGTTCGCGTAGAACAATGAGAAAGAACGAGTCAAAAGTTGGAACACAAGATAGAAGCAAAACAACGACAATCAAAAGAGCGGTAACGGCCTAACAATGGACGAATAACCGACGAACAAGAACGGATTCAAGGAGATAAAGAATTCATGTACAAATCGAAACCGAACAACAATAAAGACAATCGGAATAATCGATTCAATCATAATCGGGGAAACGACCCAAAAGAACCGATTTCAAAACAATCCAATCGGTGTGACAAGGAGTAAATGAATCAACCATAAAGAATCGATTCAAATCGAACCGACCGACGTTACCCAAGAACCCAAAGATATCGGTATGACAATAACGACCAAAATGACGACTCAACCGAAATAGACGATGACCGAAACGACAACAAACTGGTATAATAAAGAACCGGTAAATTATCGACAACCCAAGGACGTCGAGGCCCGTCGACCCGAAAAACCTTTTGGTTGTCTGGAATGGCATCCAGAGAAATAAAAGAAATATTGGTAAAGACGATAGGCGTAAAGAATGGTGTCAAAAATGAACCGGGTCGAAGAACTTTCAAACCAAATTACAAAAACATTGATATATTAATTTTTTTGTATTGTGCTAATGTTGTATTAACTAATCATGCATTTTTTCAAGAATTTTAGTTTTATGTTTGGGGGGACCCCATAAGACCGAAGAAACACCTCCAATGACAGAGAAAGAAGAGTGAATCGGGAAGGTTTACGAAAGAAGAAATTAAATTGGGATGGTTTGAACTGAAATAACCGGGACGGAAACAGGGGCTGGTTAATAGAAAGAAATAAAAACGGGAATTTTAGCGTCAGTGGTAGATGCTAATTGGGCGAATGGTAAACGAATGAAAAGAAAACGGGAAGGTAACCGACAGGGATAAAAACACGATGTTGTTGCGGGCTTGAGAGGCAAAGCTAAGGGCTTCGGTCCGTGCTGTGCAGGGGTTCACCACTTAAAACGTCCCCCGTTAGCCTTTCAAGAACGCTCCTTCATCTTGTTTGGGAAATAGAGAAGAGGGTCAGGTAAAACAAATCGGGATAAAACGATGCGGAGGTGAACTCAAGAGGCGAAGTTATGGATTTCGGTCTGATGTCCAGGGGTTCACCTCTTTAAACGTCCCCGTTATCTTCTTTAGAGCACTCCCGTATCTCATTTGGGACAAAAAGAACGACTTCAGTGGTAGAAGCGCAACCGACAACCAAGGATATTGGCGTTCTAGTGGGCTACCAAGGCTCCATGGTCTTAAATTTCAGAAAATTTTAATTTAAATTTCATTTTTCACAAAATCAGTTATATGTTTCCCCAAATTTAAGTTTTCTAAAATCCAAAATTTTATAAATTTTATTTTTGTTACTTCATTTAATTTGCATAAACTGCATGAGAAGACCGGGTGAGTAAGGGGCGAGGATTCCAATACCCCCTCGAGCCGCCAAGAGTTTCCATGTCAAATTCTTGGCCAGCTATTCGGGGTCCAAGAATCTCTCTCTGTTCGGCCAGCCAATCGGGTATCGTTCAGAACAGATAAACTACAACTGAATAGTAGTCGATAGCTACTATACAGTGTTAGTAACCTAGTTCGTTAGCCAATTGGGCTTGTGTAACAACCGGCACGTATTAGCGTAAATATAAGGCTCAGGTTAAGGCTATTAACCCTGCAATCTTCCAGCCAATGGGGGGTCGGTTTTATCAACCCAAAAGAGCCTTAATAAAGTATTAAATAACGTAAGCCTTAACCGGCGTCACTCAAACCATACCGCATTTGTGAGAAATCCGGGGCAGGTGTATTCCATAAGGAAGGTATTAGTGTAAATCTAGCTCATAGGTTGAGCTATCTATATTCTTGTGCAGTTGTCAGCCAATCGGGGGCGATTGTACCAACCTCAAAAGACGCGTATTAGGATCAGCAATAACCTAACATTAAAGCTAATAATGTCGTAGGGGTTCGGAGTGAAGTGCCAATGTGCAAAGTTAGATCAAGTAAACGCAGAGCTGAAGTAGCCGGTGTGATTATAACTCAAAGAGTTGACTTAATAGTACCTAAAAAGGACAGTACTCTAAATGTCTTACGGGTTTTGCGTGCGATAAAATTGTGCCTTAACATTTTATCCGGACTTTTATATATAATAAACGTTATTCGCTACACGTGTGTGCCTATTTATCTGGACAGTGAGTGCATTGGGCATAGTCGCGCCGTAACGCAAGACATAATGCAGCGGCAGTAGTTGCAAAAATAAAGAACGCGCGCCAACCGTATATCCCCTCCGGTATACTACTGGCCACAACTCGGACCATTTTTAGCAGTTGTTGTCTTGATCTTCCGGATTTTTATTGCTGATTACTAGCCTAACGAATTACGCTATATTATTGTGTTTTCATATATATTTGCAAAACTTTGACATAGCTACCTTCGAATGGTAGCAGTTACATTTTTTATTACATAGTTGTGCTCCAGAGTTCCGTTTTACTTGTTGACTTTATGAATGGAGTTCAAAAGCAAGATTTCTGGATTCTTCATGGGTTTATTTATTAATTAAGGGCATTAGCGGTGTTGGTGCACAAAGAATTGCGCGTAGGCCTGAACTATTTGGTTGTTGTGGTTTTTAGCCTTAGGTGGTGTATAATAGATCACAATTAGGTATTTTACTTCATAATTAGCCTTCAATTAGTAATAATGGATATCCAAATAAACACTATACTGGCAAATAATTAATACTTGGAGTGGTAACGTAATAGTTACCAATAGTTAGTAATATTTTATACTATCGGCCGAAGTATCGAGTGAGAAATTCCAGGGCAGGTAGCAGGTGGGTTCAGTGGTAGTAGCACGAGTTGTTGGAGTTGTCAGCCAGCCTGGGGCAGGCCAGCAAGAAGTGCTATTCTTGAGTAGACCAGAGCGAGTAAGGCGTGTGGATTCGAATTTAAGGGAAGTCCTTACCTCAAAACCACCCTAAGACCAGGCAGTCAAGGCCAGGGACTGAGCAAAAATCAAACTGCATAGTAGTCTACCGCTGCTACAGTTTCACTTATATTAAATATAACGACTATATTAAAATAACTGGCAAGTAATAACTTAATCCTAAGGCACAGATTAAGGTAATTAAATAAATTTACGTGGCCAGCCAGCCGGGGGTCGTCGTATCAACTCAAAAGAGTCATCCATATCAAAGTAATAGTTAACCTAAACCAATTCGTTACCACTCAAATTGTAAGCAGTCTGCCAGCCACCCGGGCGCGATTGCATTAAATAAGGAATAGTTATTAGCGTAAATCTAAAGACTTAGGTTATCGTACTTAGTTACTTGTGCAGCTGTCAGCCAGCCGGGGCGGCTTTATCAACCTCACAAGAGGAGTAGTAAAATATATGGTACATAACCTAAACCTATATATCTCTAATGGAGATAAGGACGAACGAGTGAAGTACAATAGTGTGGCGGAATTTGCGGTAGCTCCGAAAAAGGCACAAAAGTTATCGATGGCTTAAAAAGCGTGATCTAACTAGACGGGGCTATAGCATAGTGCCGCGAGCTAAATCTACGGGTGCCTAAACCATTGTGTGCTTTAATATTTTGTATCATTTTTAAGTAAACATTCTTGCTACGTCTTTGGTGCGTAATTATCTTAAGCAAGAGTGACTAGAGCCGCGTTATTGTCGCCACGCAAAAATTAAGGCGTAGATACTGATCATGAAGAGCAAGGACGAGCGTCATACAAATCGTCCCACCGGCATACTACTGGCTACACCTCGAACCGCACAATCTTTGGTGTCGAATCATGTCCCCTTTCAGTTTCCGATAGGCGTTATAAGAAACTCCCCATCCAACATCTACCCCCGTCTAAGTCGTAAAATATATTAGCACAAGGAATTGCGTGAGTGGTTCTAGTTTTAGGTCTCAGTGCGTGAACGAGTATAGAATATTTACTGTGTGCAGGAAGGTGTTATGGATGTTTAGAGAACTAAATAACATTATGTACCGTAGTGATATAATTTTATTTAACTTTAGTAATTGGTCCTAAAACCAAATATAAGGCTCAGGGTTAAAAGAACTAAGCTGCAAGATGGTATTGGTTCATAAATTAATAATTGTAACGGGAGCAAGCCATTCGGTTGTGACCGTTCTAATATAATTAATAATTCTAAATGTTAGGAACAGGTTAAGGTATTTATATAGCCTTATAACTGCAGTGCAAGTCATTCGGGTGTACTATGTAAATCTAAGGACCAGGATAAGTTATCGAGATAAATCACGGTAGCAAGCCATTCGGGCGTGACCGTGTTAAACTCACAAGAAGGCCAGACAAGGAAACTATTAGCAATAAATTTAAAGCACAGGATAAGGTATTATATAATCGCACAGGCTGTAAGCCATTCGGATGTAGTGGTGCTAACCTCACAAAAGGAACGAATAAGGAACTATTAGCGATAAATCTAAGGCAAAGGATAAGGTAGTTACATAATCGCACAGGCCGTAAGCCATTCGGGTGTAGTTGTGCCAACCTCACAAGAGGACTAAATAAGGAAACTATTTGCGATAAATCTAAGCCAAGGTTAAGGTATTATATATTCGCACAGGCTTCGCGCGATTCATGTGTAGTTGTGTCAACGTCATAAGAGGATTACTAGTAGAAATATCCTACTTCGCAGAACCACCATGAATTTATCAATATTTACCATATGTTCTGATAGGATGAAAATTTATTAACACATTACCCAACATTATATCCTTCCCAATAACAGTTAAAAGTATCATATTTTCCATGCCCGTAAAGGGAGTTTCAGAATTACTGGGCACTCTGGTCATAAGTCTTCAGGCACACCGTATTGCACAAATCAGCAACCCGCAGTCCAGAAACTTTGGGTTAGAAGGAAGAGGTTTGTGAGGGACGTGGCCGTCGGAGTCAGGCAGGCTACGTCTTTTATTGTCTGGAAACACATGGGCACAACTTGAACCCTGCACATCGACGCCAATAAGATTTTGACTATGTGTGAAAATAAAATTTGATTCGTGATTCTAAAGCGAATTTCAAATTTTTTGTCTACTGTTCGCCATAGCGGTTTCGGTATTTTGAAACTTCCAAAATGTCGATACATTATTATTGCGCATGTCAACCGATAATCGGCCAAGCCTTAAATTAAATACTGCTTACTAGGCTTAGTATAAGCTATAGAGCAAATATTGGTATAAAAAGCATCTTATTAAAACAACAACGTTTATTTATGCCTCAAATCGTTAGTGTATCATAAAATACTCATGTAATAATGAACGGCAAACTCTGGTGTACAATTTTTGAAGTTTAAACAAAATATAGTAAACTATATCCCGTCCATCACTAGTATTTATATACCTACGTAGCAGCGAATAACCGGAATTTAAACCAGATCCGAAACCGGAGCCTGGTATTTAACACTTATATATAGTAAAACACATAAAAGAAGAAATGAAGGTACTGTGGATTTAAAATGTAGTAAAATAACTTTTACACTAAACTAACGTATTGCGATGACATTATTGTCCCTCTGGAATTTTCAAAAAATTGAGGAAGCTAATAGCGTTTATTTATCCATCAGTATCATTTTTCGCCCAGAGCAAAGAAATGCCTTTCACTATTCTGCCTGCGTAAATTGCATCAAACTGAATGTGTTTAAATGCGTGGAGCGTACACTAAACATTTCGCTCGGTCTCTAACCTCTCTCCTTTACTGGATATACTGGCTTTACTGTATTTTCTTGTATGGTATTCCGTATAAAACTTGAAATTATTGGTGTATGTGGTTCCAAAAGAAAATAAAAGATATATACGATAAATTTCTGGTCAGTGTTCAGAGTGTTTAGGATTAGTTGTTTAACCAGTGGCCGTCACCTAGAAGATGATAACTTTCTGATTAAATGCTATAAATGAGACAAACTGTGCTACTGCCCGCATATTTAAAAAAATACAGTTCTTTGCAAAGAGTGTGGTTTCTGGCTGCGTTGCACACATGGTATTTACTTCAATGTAGACCGATTTACAAAGTATACAAGCGCACTGGCTGGCGCTTGGCACAATTTGTTAGCCATGCTTACAGCTAAGTACTTCTTAATAGTCCATACTCTGTTACCGAGTTGGACCGGTTTAATTCTAACATACACCGCAGACTTCTGAATGGGTAAAACAGCTGCTACAAGCATCGAACATGGAAAATTTTTAAACCGGAATTGCGGTTACTCCCTGCAACATAGTTATTTTAGATATCTCCCCGCTGTGTTTATATACGCCGATCATTAAAAAATTTTTAATCAAATTTATTATCGATTTGATTAACTTTTGAAGATGGGTAAGTAACTTTAATTGCTCATTATATTATGGAATCGTTTATTAATGGAGACACAACGGAATTTAGAAGTGGCATCGATTAAGCCGGCGTAAAGGGACAACTTTTACTTTTGACAAAATATGTCAAAAGTATCGTATTTTGTCGTAAACATGTTAATGTATCAAAATTTAGCATATACTATATGTATAACCTGGGCCAACCTAACTAATCCTTCCATCGCTCTGTGCTTTTCCGGGCGGCTAAATTTTGAATATGGTGAATTTTTTTACGTGGAGCATATACATGGGGGTCTGGTACCCCCATAGTGGACTAGACAAGCCAGCTTTGCGTCATGGATTGTATCTTTAGTCCGACAGTTCCGACAAGTGAAATGATGCGGTTATTTTGTTTATTGTTAAATGGTTATTCAAGGTAAACCAAGTGGGTTGCGCACGGCTCGAAAAATGAAAACGCACCGTCAAGCTCAGCGGTGGCATGATAAAGATTACAAAAAAGCTCATCTTGGAACGCGATGGAAAGCCAATCCGTTCGGAGGTGCATCGCATGCGAAAGGAATTGTCCTCGAAAAAGTGTTAGTTATGACGTTTATTGCATTTCTATTGACTTGTTGCTTATAACTATGTATATAACTGTTAACTTAATGTTTTGATCTCAAATTGAATCACTTTATTAGTTAATCTTGAGTGTAATATTTCCGAGTAACAGTATTATGACCTTGCATTCTTTTAGACCGAACAACTTGAGCCGTGTAACGCCGGTATGACGGAAATAATGAATTTTGTTTATTCAATCGGTTAACAAACGACGCTGTAATCAGCCTTTGCCAATCTTATTTTAAGGGATATAAATACTAAATGAGTATAGCGGCGAATACGGGGACAATGTGCATTGACCTCTTATATTTATTAAAAACAGGTAACATCCCCGCAGAATGAATCATTGTCTTAATAATGTTTGCTACGGCAACGCTGAATCAAGGGAGGTTTTTGATAAGGATCGTTACATTATCTGATCCGTTGAAAGGTTTAAAACTTCGCGGTAAATCGGAAGAATTTGATTTAGCGCCTCCGGCGAATTGAAGTTGGTAACAATTTCGTTGAATTGAAGCTGATCGCCATCTCTATCTGCTTTTTGAGCGAAGCGTTTTTATTTTCTGTCTGGGAGCAAAAAAGTCGATGTCGTTGGTCTTTCATGGATCTCAAGAACCACTGAACCTATTTCAAAAATCTTTTTTTTTGTTTGAAAGCTTGTCATGTGAGGATGTGCACTTGATATTTTAGAAGTTTGGCAACTTGCCAATTTTATCATTAATTAACCTAATTAGCTAATTAACACCCTAATTAAGCTCATAACAGCTTAATTATTGGTCGTAGAGTCGTTTTAATGGCATATACCCTGGCGTTTTCAGGTATGGCTAGTAGCAACTCTTACATTTTTAATTATGCGTTAAATGCCGTCGCTCCGCTCAAAAATGTAGTTCCACTACGACTGGTCTGTAAAAGTTTTTTGCTGTACCTGAGTGTACAAATATATGCGTTAAAATTATGTGGATGTATATACAGTTACCAACAGTAATAAACGCAAATCTTTTGCAACTGTTCTCGGAAAATACTCAGCTGTTATCGAATTTTTCACATACCTTTCGAGAATTTTTCACAACCGATTTGCTATTGTTTCTGTCTACATGTGTTTATGAAACTATAATCGCATATAAACATTTGGAGTGCCATAATGGAATTTTTGGCGAAAAGATTCTGCACTAGTGTATAATATATATATCTAACCAACCACTGCAAAACAGCTTTGCGGTTGTTAGAAATTGCTTATTGCGAAACAAAAACAGGTCTAAATTTTGCCTGTTCTCGGCGGGTGTACTACTATAAGTTTCGTCCAAAATGGTATGTTGTTTGCATGGTATTAAACAATATATGAACAGAGGCACAAGTAACCAAAAAAATTTGTGGCATATTATGCATAATATTTATCGACAGCATATGACAATAACTATTAACTAACAAGCGAGGGTGAAACGGACTGTGGTTTCGTGGTCGAGCGTTGTTTCATTTTAAGTTATTTTGTTTAATCACCTGTCACAGGTCATGTTTGATGAATATACAATCCTAAAACCTTTTGAGCACTGAACCCATTGAAAACCTTAAAACTCGCAGACGCTAAACCTACAGAAAACAACTCACATCCCATCAAGTTTTTGTGCCGGTCTCTAGATAACCAAACCATCCTATTCAGCCTACCGGACAACCGGACCATGTCACCTTAAGGTGCCGGACGTCTTAACGTTAGAAAAAACCAGCTTAGAGCGGGTGGTTCGGGGCGGCAGCCCCATCCCCGGCTTAGGCTTAGTACATGGTTCATATAGGGACCTTAGTTTAAGCTAAGACTTTAGACTAAGACTAAGCTAAGTTTTAGGCTTAGTATATCGGGAACGCTATATCGTGCATTTCACTTCCGCCCGTAAAAGTTACATTGGCTGGAAAACCTATATAGACAATTTTTGGGTGACCTGTACGCAATACGTACCCAAACAAATAAAGACAGATCATATTCTAGAAATAGGGTTCATTGAACATAAACCCATTGAAAAGTCATTAAATATGTGCCGTGGGCATTATATAACAGAATCAGTGTATTCATCTTTAAGAAATACCTATATGTAGACCATTCTTGATGCCCTGCACGCAATACATACTCAGATAAAAGAAAAAGCACTATAGTTCGTCGACCAAAAACCTTGAAACCCCAACAAGGCGTAATATAGTCAGGTTGGACTCTAGGTAGCAAAACCATCGTACCAGCGTGCTTGATAACCTAATGTGCACTCATTGTAAGGTAAAAACTAGCAAAAACACTGCGAAATTTGAAAAATTGTTTCTGCAAAGCGTGAATCATATTCGGGCACACAGCGGACCAGCGAGTGGTCCCACAAAAAAAGTCGTAGTCTGCAAAGTTGTAGATCTCGTTGAGTTGATTCTGCATGGTGGTATCCATATTGCCTGTGTCGCGAGATATGGGCTGCGAAAGCCTGGTACCTGTATGGAAAAATTTGGCAAAGAAGCCTTAAAAATCGTGTTTTTGTCATTTCGACATTAAAGATGGCGTCGGACTAAAGGGCACATCGTCGTCACTGCTGCTATAGAACAAAAAAATTTGGTCGAAATCCGTCCATCCGAAAATGAGTTATGAATGACAGCGACAGACAAAGGCAGGCATTTTCCCGATTTTTCCCAGTAGCGCTATCAGTTCAGTATTACTACAGCAAGTTATTTACGTTAGTTTCTTGTTTATGTTTTTATATTTTATTTATGACTGCAGCGGTGTGGAAGCGAAACAACCGAATTCGGCTATTCGGAAATGTGTTCGGGTGCAGTTGATCAAAAACGGTAAAAAGATTACCGCTTTTGTTCCTAACGACGGTTGCCTGAACTTTATTGAGGTATATACAGTTTTTTGGCTATAAAAATAATTTTCGCTCGATGTGGCTGGCTTGATAGACAACGTATGGATCGCAGGAGTTGTCGGTTTACTCCTTATTCTTGGGTTGCAGGCAGTGTATGGATGATGTGGATGCCGTGAAAATAATTGTAAACTACGGAAGCTTATAACCAGTTGTACCGTATGACTGGCTATTCCGAATCTCGGAAATTATAGCCGGGGTGCCAGATTTTGCCAGGGGGGCATTTTGTGCAGGATTTTGTCGCGTTTAGACGTTAATTTTTGTCAGCAGGGAGCTTTGATCCGGGGGTACTCGAATTTTTGCCGGGAGGTACCTCCGCTTTACCGGGGGCAGCCGAAAATGCCGCCCCCCACTTTGGACTATCCAGGTATGTTGGCATCTTAAGCTAAAGTCGATTGATCGTTAACATTGCAGCTGTACGTTATTGTGTAACTGTTTGTCATTATATACTCCGTCAATTACTTACAACATCTGAATAACCACTCTGAATTCCAGAGTATATTCACAAAATTTTAAATAAATACAGGCTTGGAATAATTTTCAAACTTAAGGCAAAATTACATTAATGCTAAAGATAGTGTCGTGCGGCTGTAGATCTACGTCGTGTGAATCTCGTAATTTATGCAGACACAAAACGTCGTTTTTCGTGAATAACAGTGGGCTCCCAGTGAGGCTAATTGTATTGTAGCGGTACCTCACAAGTTTCATTTATTTTTAGTCTTCTGACCCATTTCTGTCAGATGTTACTGAACCGTTCGATGGCGAAGAATGTTGTTTATTGTACTTATATGAGCACATATTTGATTGATAAAAGGTAAATATAAACTGAACCCAGCATTATGTTGAGCTTTTGCATACATTTAATATGACTGTCCTTTTAAAAAAGATAAGTAGATTGTTAAATTCGGCTTTGCATACAGTACCATAATCAGAGCTTGCTGTGTTTTATGCCGTGTTCGCCCGATTAGTGCTCACACAAACAGAAACATTCACTTCTGGTGCCTTCTGTATTTTTCTGTTCTGGCTGCTGAATTTCCGTAGTTACCCGCGCATACCTAATTTGTTTGCATATGTTTGCAGGAAAACGACGAAGTTTTAGTGGCTGGATTCGGGCGAAAGGGTCACGCGGTTGGTGATATTCCAGGAGTTCGATTTAAGGTAAGATTTCTAGGGCCCGCAGTACAACCGATGTACATTGCCATGATGTACAACGGCCGCCGATAGCTCTAAGTACATTGAAATAAAACTTGAAAGTGAGTCAACCCACGGTTGCGCGGCGAGCGGTATCACAATGATCAAACGATGTTTATTGTCAGAGACACGTTTGAACACATCAAATCATAATTTTTGCCAGCCTCGAAAACCTTTATAACCACAAATGCAACAAATATTATTTGGGTGAAAAGCATGGAATCATGCATGGCGCAAGCGGGGCATGATATAAAGTACCAGTCCAAAAATCTACATCGATCACAGATAGACTCAAATAAATCACTTCGTCGCTTTCAGCGGCCTCGATGAACTTTATAACCTCAAATACAACAAATAATAAGGTTAGGCTGAAAATCACGGAACCATGCATCGCTCAAGGCCGGGGACCCTGGGAGTGCAGTACAATTCCAAAAAGGCTACATTGGTCAGAGATACACTCAAATAAAGTACTCTGTCGCTTTCAGAATTCTCGATTACATATCTAAAACATGCAGTAAGATACTACATTACATTCAAAACAACAAACTGATGCATGGCTTCAGAGTATACAGTGCCATTCAAAAAACGATTCACTGGTCACAGATACTTTCAAATGAATCACTTCATTGATTTCAGAGGCCCCGAAAGAAAACCTTTATAATGATAAATGAAAGGAAGCGATCGGAGTTTCCATTGAGGGCTAGGCGTGAAAATTTCTTTTTGCTTCTCTGTCATTCATAACTCAATTTCAACAGGATAGGAAATATTAGCAATCGCAGCATTACCAGCTGCCGTCGGTGGTCTCATGTTCGGGGCAAGTTAGCTACGAAACCTCTTAGATCAAACAATTTATTAATTGAAGCAATAGTTTTATGATATGCGGCTGTGAAGATGAATGCCGCGACCATTGTGGCGCAGCTTCACGGGTATTTTGATTAACTGAATGCAGTCTTACTTAGTTTTCAATCAGCCAAATTAAGCCGAATATCTAGCATTTTGTTATACGTTGATATTTGTTGATATAGTTGTTATACGTTGGCAGCGTTGTAGACTCTGTCTTTTATTAACTGAAGTTAATCTAGCGAAGAAGATGCGATACCCATATTATCGTTGTGGGCTGCGTCACCGAAACGCTCATGTGTTGCGGTGTAGGTGACGCCGCCTTCTTGATACACTGTTGTTTCCATTACCCAGGTCGCAGCATATTTAAATTTGTGGACGACTAAATCGGTCCCTGCCGTACGACCGATTGTACCTCAAAAGAATCCGATAGACTGCTATCAACGCGTACTCGACAAAACGATGGTTTGAGTAATGTTTTATTAGTGAAAGCAACGCGATTTTGATTCCGTTTGCATGCATTACTTTGTACAGCGACTTGAGGTAAACTGAATCAAAGGAAGCCTTGAACATCACAAATGCAACAGCGGCAGGTCTTCGATATTGTTATAGGAGTTCTCCAAGCACACGCATGCTTAGTAGCTAGTCTATAGTGTTGCGACCTGGACGAAAATTGCACTGTTCTCTTTGGTAAATTTCTTGGTGGTTTTTGAAACGGCCGTGTTGACTGTTTTTAGGATTTTAAATCCAGTACTCAGTACGCTACAGTAGTTGGAGCAATTCGACTTATCTCGCTTTTTATGAAAAGTATTGATTATAGCTGTCCGGTATCACCTTTTTCTCCAGATTTCGCAGAGCAGCTGTTGCAGTTTCCTGGTTAGCTCTTCCGACAACCTATAATAGTGATTTTCCACTTTAGATTTCTTTGGCAGCCTTTCGCGCCGCGATTGAGTGTATTGTCGATATGTTACCACCAGTGCCCAAGCGAGTTCTTTGAATTATGTATTTTATTAAACTTTATGCCGTGATCAAGGCTTTTGTTCAGCATGGACCGCATAGGTTGACTGCCTGTGCAGTAGTTGTGTTTAGCCGACGTATACGTTTTTAATGTTGGGATTTTGGACACGCTTCTTTAAGAGCTGCGTTAGCATAAGAACTAATCGCATTCAACCGGGCATCGCTAGAGTTGTCGGTTGCCGTTGGCAGCTCCGCCAAGCGGGTCGATATTGTGACTAAATTTGCAAGAATTGTCATATTTAGCGGCCACGTTTCTTGTTTATATACATATATTCAGAATGCAGTGTAACGTAGTGGAGATTGTGTGTTGCAGCGGTGAAAGACTTTAAATTCCGTCTATGTGTGTGTGATCGGCCATAGCTCGGGAACGACTAATTTTCATGATCTTAGGTCATACGAATCGGTATAGCCGATTTACCGTGTACATTCTCAAGCGTTTTTTTTTGATTTGGGGTCAGGGGTCAAAATGAAGGTTTTTAGCCAATTTTAGTACCCTTCACGAAGTAAGGTTATTTGTATCCTAACTTTCCAATGTTTTCTCTGGTTGGTTATATTTCATAGTAATATGATAAATGCCGATGCCTCTTTTTGCTTTTCGATTAAGGCTCCTGTTATGGGGTTTGAGGTATAGCGCCCTCGTGGTGTTCGATCCAAAATTAGAAAATTTGTTCTGACGTCCTGGGTGGCTGAAAAGTTTCATTTCGGGTTTTAGAGCATGGGAAACTCATTGCCGGTGTTGGTTTTACTCTGCGACGCACGGTTCCATGGGTACCGGGGTATGGCGCCCCTATGGTGTGGGTCAGAGGTCAAAATGAGGGTTTTTATCACATTTTAGTGCGTTCACGGAAGCAAGGTTATTTTTATCCTAACCTTGGAATTTTTTCAATGGTTGGTTTTATTTCATAAATGCCGATGCCTCTTCTTTTTGTTTTTCGATTAAGGCTCCGGTTCTGGAGTTATGGGTTTGAGGTATGGCACCCTCGTGGTTCATCGTCCCAAAATTCGAAAATATGTTCTGACGTCCTTGTCGGTTGGAAAGTTTTCCTCGGGGGGTTTCGGGCATGGTGGCATTGCCGGTGTTGGTTTTGCTGTACGACCCATGGATCCATGGGTACGGGCTATGGCGCCCCAGGGTTCGGGGCCAGAGGGCAATTGAAGGCTTTTTACCTCATTTTGAATTTACCTTTGAAGCAGACAGCAGGCGCAAGAGATCGATGTTTCGACTTCGCGAAAACTGTCCAGAAAAACATGTTATCAAAACACGGTTTGTATGTCATTGAACGATATTTGAGATTGATGCGCAGCCCTGAAAACACTATCATGGCGACGCGGACTACAATACAGGTAAGTATTCCGAGGCATGGAGACGAGCCTTAAATACCCGGACGTCTGGGGCGGTGACCACAGAATCGGGAAGGTTGTTCCAGTGATTAACAACACGGCAAGCGAAACAAGAACGGGCACAGTCGAGGCGGGGGTGCAAACGTGGTTTGAGCTTATAGAAATGTCCACGCAGCCTGTCATTCATGACAAACTCAAACCAAGTAGAGATCGGAAAATTAATGTAACCATGAACAGCGTTATACAGTAGAATTAGATCTGATCGAAATCGACGTAGACACAATGTTTGCAGCCCCAAAGCCCGTAGCCGAGCCTCGTATGATAAGACCAGGCACAAATTTAGTTGCACGGCATTGTACACGCTCTATCAACTTGACGTCTTTGGCATAGTGCGGACACCAAACACTAGAAGCATATTCAAGTTTGGAGCGAATAAGAGACCGATACAACTTCAGAAAAATAGTTTTGTTGAGCGATCGAAATGACCTTTTCACACACCATAGAACATATTCGGATCGACTCACAATGTCAGAGCAATGTTGTGAGCATTTTAGATCTGTTGATATTATAACGCCTAGACCTTTTTCAAACATTTTATTGGGTATCGTATCCGCACCAAGTGTGTGTGAATGGCGTGGGTTGTTGCGGCCGAAGTGCAGACACGACAATTTATGGATGCTAAATGACATGCTTCATTTCTTTCGACCAGGCGAAAAAAGCATCTATGTCTCGTTGGAGGTCAATAATGTCAAAGTTAGTAAGTGAAGAGTGTGAATGTATTCTTCGAAAAACTTTTGAATCGTCTGCGAATTTTCGGATTGAGGTATAAATATGACCATCGATATCGTTGAAATAAATCAAGAAAAATATAGGCCCCAGTACTGTTCCTTGCAGCACCCCGCTGCGAACCACAGTCCATAATGATTTGCAGCCGTTGATTACCACCGCTTGCGGTCGGTCGCTCAGGAATGCTTTGATCCAGCGCAACACATTACCCTGTAGACCGAACGACTCAAGCTTTATTAGCAATCGTGTATGAGGGACTCTGTCAAGTGCTTTTTGTAAGTCAAGATACACCGTATCAACACAATCGCCATCGTTAACAACTTGAGTTATCCACTGCAGATAATCGATCAATTGAGTTGCTGCGGACTTCTTGTGCATGAATCCAAATTGCGTATTTGACAAAAGATTGTTTGCCATTAAGTGTGTCATTATATTATCAGCAACTATGGATTCCATGAGCTTTGATATACCTGACGTTAAGCTCACTGGTCGGTAATTGTCAACAGAAAAGAGGTTTTTTATAAATAGGTGTTACTAGAGCTTTCTTCCATTCAGCTGAAACTTTACCAGATTGCATCGAATAATTGAACAATGACGTCAGTGCAGCCGTTATCTCGTTACGACACTCATACAGTATTAGGTTTTGAATACAGTCTATTGCAGGAGCCGCATATTTCTTTATTACATTCAATTTTTGTAATATTTCACCTGGTGTGAAGTTTATATCTATTATTGGGGGACATGAGCAGTGATGAATTGATGGCAAGGTATTTGTATCTTCGTCAGCAAACACTGTAGCAAAAAAGTCATTAAGCAATTGAGCACAATCATACTCCGATGGAGTGACCGACCCGTCTTGACGTTTCAACGGCCCAACACCTGGCTTGGCTTTAGTGCGGTCATTAACATATGACCAGAAAGACTTAGAGTCTTGATTAATGTTTGACGTTAGTAAATATTCGTATCGTTGGATAGTACGATTTGCATGTATTGTCGCAGTATCTGCTGCAGCCCGATACCTCTCTAGATCCACTATCAACCGGAACCGCTTATATTGTCTATGATAATTTTGCTGTCGTTTAAATGCTAAGAGATAAGCACGGTCAGCCCATTTTGGTTTCAATTGATTGTTTCTGGTGTTGCGCGCAGTTGGAATAAATAGAGAGACGGCTACGGAGATTGATGTTTTAATATGCTGCCAGTACATTTCCTAACTGTAATTGAAGCCGGTAAGTTGTTTGTCAAATAAGATCGGAGTCGTTGCCAGTCAGCGCGGTTAAAACACAATTGACGGTTAACCCGTGCGGTCTCTCGATGCAGTTAGCAGAGAACAGAAAAGTAAACCCACATATGATCGTTTGTTCTTAGGCCGGGTGCAGTATATACGTCGCCCATCGTAGTACCCTGCACTAAAACAAAGTCATTTTTATTTAATTTTCGAACTTTTTTCTCTGGTTTGTTTTATTTCATAGTAAAATGATAAATACCGGCGCCTCTTTTTTGTTTTTCGATTAATGCTCCAGTTCATGGGGTTTGAGGTATGGTACCCTCGTGGTTCCTCGACCCAAAATTCGGAAATTTGTTCTGACGTCCTGGACGGCTGAAAATTATACTTGGGAGTTTTCGGGCATGGGAAACTCATTGCCGGTGTTGCTTATGCCCTGTGATCCATGGGTACAGGGGTATGGCGCCCCCATGGTTCAAAGACCCAAAATTCCTAATTTTAATGTGACTTCCTGGGAGGCTGATAGCTAGCACTTGGCGGGTTTTCGGGTATGGGAAACTTATTGCCGGTGTTAGATTTGTTCTAAATTTTGCGGTATTGTATGATATCCACATGTAGCATATCGACGTATGCTATCGAGAGCTGATTGGCTGTGCGCGCAAAAGGCGTAAGCCTATGCTTCACTACGTTTTGCAATCTCGATAGAGTTACTAGTAGATGTAGCTGTGGTATATTATTTATTGAAATAGAGCGAGCGGAGTTTGCATTGAGCGCTCTAGGGAGAAAAATCGTGAATTTTTTGTATGTCGCTGTCATTCATAAGTCGTTTTCCGGTGCACGGATTTCGACAATTTTTTGTTCGATAGCAAAAGTGATTAAGATGTCCCTTTCGTTGAACGCGAACAGCTCCGACCCTATCGTCCGGGTTAAAATGGCAAAAAACAAGTTTTTAGGGCCTTTGCATTTGTATCATTACATTTTGCGTGCAGGGCATCAATAATGGTCTATATAGGTATTTCTGAAAGCTGAATATAATTATTTAGTTAGATTTCAGCATGCATATTTCATGCCTTTTCAATGGCTTTAGAGTCAATGAACCCGATTTGCAGAATATAGTCTGTCTTCAGTTGTGTATTTACGCATTGCCTACATGTCATAAAGAATTGTCTATACAGGTGTTCCGGTGGGCTGAATATGACGGTTTGGTTATCGAGAGGCCAGCACAAGTATCTTATTGTTCAGACTTTTTTATCGAGTTTACGGTCAGTGAACCCGATTTCCAAAAAATGGTCGGTCCTTCAATAATTTGGTACATGGCATCAGAAATAGTCTATATAATGGGTTTTCGGTATGCTGTATACAACAATTTAGTTATCTAGAGTCCAGCGTGCATATTTCATGGGTTTTCAATGGGTTTAATGTCAATGAACCATACTTAACCAGAATATAGTCTGTCTTCACTTGTGTATATGTATTGCGTACAGGTCACCAAGAATTGGCTTCCCATAAGTAACGCTCCAACTACTGTTGCTGAAACTGACATCATATATTTTCAGCATATTACTAACAACCGTCATACTTTCAGGAATTATAACCCAACATATAAATATCTACGTATAAAGAATCTCTGATAGTCTAATTTTTTTTCTCTGATCGAATAACTGCAGTAACACTGCATTCGGTTAACCAAAATAACCGTGAAGTTGTGCGACAATGGCCCCGGAATTCGTCTTCACAGCCCAATATCATAAAACTAATGCTTCAAATTAAAAAAAAGGTTTGATCTAAGAGATTCCATAGCTAACTTGCCCCGAACATGAGACAACCGACGGCGGCTTATGATACTGCGATTGTGGTATTTTTCCCGTCCTGTTGAAACCGGCATCAACAAATCGACTGTTTTCCATATTGCTAAAAGTTTGGGTCTTAAACTGTTATGAGCTACGTTAATTCATGCTCTGAATGAGGATGATTGTGGCCCCAGGGTTGAATTTTGTGAAAACGGCTACAGCGTCTCGACGATGATCCGGAACTAGCTGACGAGGTCATTTGGTCTGACGAAAGCAATTATTTTAAACTAAACGGCAACGTTAACCGCCATAATTGCGTTTATTGGTATGCTGAAAGCCCTCATAAGTCAAATGGTCTGCTCGTTCTCCAGACATTTCTTTTAGGGAATATATAAGAATAATGTATACAAACGCAAACCACAAACCCTGTTATGCCTGAAAGA
Source organism: Trileptium ribeirensis (assembly GCA_030248225.1). Lineage (NCBI taxonomy): Eukaryota > Metazoa > Nematoda > Enoplea > Enoplida > Thoracostomopsidae > Trileptium > Trileptium ribeirensis. The sequence goes on from JASANE010028067.1 coordinate 39,104, forward strand.
GGCTATATCGGCGAAGCTCTCCGTTCTGGAGCCTGACATGGTTCAAAAAGTCTGTTGAAGTGTCGTTTTACAGGGTGGCTGCGCCCTGGAAAATCCTGCAATTTGAAAAGTGTCCTGGAAAATCCTGGAATTTGGAGTGCTCTTAGTACTAAAACACCGAAATCCTGGAAAATTTGAAGAAACGTCCTGGAATTTCAAGGCTAATTTTTTGAGTTCAGAGGATTCAAAAAATTTTGTCGCGAAGACAGGGCTTCCTCTTCTCTTTTACAATATTATGCTAAGTCTTTTCCTGAATTTCTTTTTCGCTTTCAAGCCCCCAAAGACCGAAGTCGCGCCGGTTGAAGTTTTATTTTCGATGAAGCTAGTTGCGCATTTCTTACAAAGACATTGCACTGGGATTGGTGAATCGTTCGCAGAGATGTTTCATGATAGTGCCATTTCAAAAGAGGAGGCTGCGTGTGTCGTCACGTTTGGTCTTGCTCCATATTTCAAGCAGGAGCTCTTACGCCAGTTATAGAAATGCTATTTTCTCTCCGTACGCTTTCACGAAGCGCTGACCACTGTTTCACAGAGTAATCAAAGCTAGCATGTGCCAGTCTAACCGAAGACCTAAAAAAGAAGGTCCAGTAGAAGTAGGTAGGAGCGTTATATTTTGTTACTAATACGAACTACAGGTTAACAGTACGTTATCAGAACGTAGTGAAATGTAGTGGAGATTGTGTGTTGCAGGGGTGAATCTTTTAATTCCGTCTGTGTGTGTGATCGGCCATAACTCGTGAACGGCTTAATCGATTTTCATGATCTTGGGCTCATTCGAACTAGCATAGTCGATTTACCGTGTACATCTCCAAGCGTTTTTTGATTTGGTGTCTGGTTCCGGGGTCAGGGGTCAAAACGTGGGTTCTATGTGCCATTTTAGTACCCTTCACGGAAGCAAGGTTATTTTTATCTTAACTTTCGAATTTTTTTTCTGGAATTTCATAGTAAAGTGATAAATGCCGATGCCACTTTTTTGTTTTTTCGATTAATACTTCAGTTCAGGATTTATGGGGTTTGAGGTATGGTGCCCCAATGGTTCCTCGACCCAAAATTCGAAAGTTTGTTGTGACGTCCTGGGCGACTGAAAAGTTTCACTCGGTGGTTTTCGAGCATGAGAAACTCATTGCCGGTGTTGGTTTTGCTCTGTGACCCATGGCTCCATGGATACGGGGTTTTACGCCTCATGGTTCGGGGTCAGAGGTCAAAATGGGGGTTTTTACCCCATCTTAGTACGCTTCACGGAATCAAGGTTATTTTTATCTTAACTTCCGAATTCTTTTCTCTGGTTGGTTTTATTTCATAGTAAAATGATATATGCCGATGCCTCTTTTTTGTTTTTCGATTACGGCTGCGGTTCTAGAGTTGTGGTGTTTGGGGTATGGTGCCCCAATGGTTCCTCGATCCAAAATTCGAAAATTTGTTCTGACGTCCTGGTCGGCTGAAAAGTTTCACTTAGTGTTTTCGGGCATGGGAAACTCATTGCCGGTGTTGGTTTTGCTCGGTGACTCATGGTTCCATGGGTACGGGAATATGACGTACCATGGTTGGCAGTCAGAGGTCAAAAAATAGTACCCTTCACGGAAGCAAGGTTATTTTTATCTTAACTTCCGAATTGTTTTCTCTGGTTGGTTTTATTTCATACTAAAAAGATAAATGCCGATGCCTCTTTTTTGTTTTTCGATACGGCTCCAGTTCTGGGTTTATGGTGTTTGAGGTACGGGGGTGTGTCGCCCCAATGGTTCCTCGACCCAAAATTTGAAAATTTGTTCTGACGTCTTGGACGGCTGAAAGGTTTCACCTGGGGGTTTCCTGGCATGGGAAACTCAATACCGGTGTTAGTTTTGTTCCAACTTATGCGGTATTGTGTGATATCCACTTATCGCATATCGACGTATGCTATCGAGAGCTGATTGTCAGTGCATGCAAAAGGCGTAGGTGTACCTGTGCTTAACTACGTTCTGCAATCTTGATGGAGTTACTAGTATACAGGGTAGCAGCACAAATGCTAAGCTGAAAGTCCAGGATTTGCACTTATCGGAAGTTTCATAGTGTGTGGAGAGAGCGCCCTGGGAAATAGCAATTTTTGTCCTTGAAAGTCTTGGAAAATAGCAGTTTTTGTCCTGGAAAATCCTGGAATTTTAGCGCTGCATCTGCGCAGCCACCCTGGTTTTAGACTAGAAGAATGCATTCATCTTGGAGGCGCTCAGGTTCGCAGTTAGGGAAAATGCTATTCATCAAAACCAAGTTATGTATCAGAGTACGTGCATGCTAAAATGCTTTTAGATTATGTTTTGTTTGGCGTTCTAGGTCACTAATGCTGGGGCGTTATTTATGGGACACACTGTAGGTAGACTGAATACGATGGTTTAATTGCCTGGAAATAACTTGATGCGCTGTCAGTTGTTTTCGATGAGTTTAGGGTCGACGAGGTTTCAGAATTTTCAACAAAACCATGGTTCAAGCGGATCTATGATGGTATATACATCAAACACATCCTGCTACAGCTGATTCAACAAAATAACTTGAAAACGAAAGCTACGTTTCTTCGTCAGTTATTGCAAAGTATGACTAACTAGGGCAACAAATGCCAAAATTCGCAAAAAAATATTCTTTACATTAGTAGAACATAAAATTTTCGGGTTCAAATTCGAAAATTTAATGATCACGCTTTCGAGGGGTGAGGTAGCCGATTTGGTGTGAATGGGGAATCAGTTCCGTCTTCTCAATTTCCTATAGCGGAACCATGGTGGTACCAATCCAAGCTGTTTCAACGTTGGGATGGTTCGTGATAGATCTAATTATTATGTACATACATTCTTTGGTTTTACTAAGTATAAAATTGAAAGACAGTATGAATTGATGCAAATATTAAAATTTGTAATATATTTAACACTTAATTTTTTATGGTTTTAGGTCGTGAAAGTTGCAAACACGTCGCTTTGGGCTTTGTTTAAAGGGAAAAAAGATCGACCACGATCGTAAAACTGCTAATAATAATGATTATATGACAATTCATTAAAATTTGTTACTAGTTTATTATTATGTTGTTAATTAAGTTTAAATGTGTTTGTTAAAATAAACAGTTGACTTGATATTTTTTGCGACACAGAATGAATTATTGTATTGTATATACCGTGTCATAAACGATTTCGCCTAGAAGTACTACATGCGAAGCTGGGACCGCGGGGCCGACAGGCGCAGTATAACAAAAAATTCCAAGCGTTACTATTATAGATTTGTAAGTTATCGAATATAAGCAACTTATTAGACACGGGCATCTACGTGGCTGAGTGTTTTTAGCTTTTAACAAAACGCAGCTGCATGGCGCAACTTCCTAACACCATTCCCATACGACCCCGGTTATAATAACCTCAAGGGTGGACCGTAAATTTTTACAATTTCTACACTTCTCCTGGTCAGACCCAAGAAGTTATGGAGCTTAGCAAGTCGCAGGCGAGCTTCACGAGGTGTGTTCGATTGGTTGCGCACGTGTCTAGTATCTGGTATGATTACTGAGGTCCTCCAGAGAGGTTGACATCGAAACTTGTTCGCAGGCCATAATGTCAAACCGATATTCCCTATCCTGGTCTTGGCTGAAGTTGTTTAGGTCACTATGATTTGAAATATGAGTTTGAATGCGTGCCTGGACTCATCGAGCTATGATGGTAAACCTGGAAATTTGGAAGTAGCCAATGTGGCCCCCCACAGGGTTCCGACTGTCCCTGGAAGTTTAACGTCGGATGTTCGTAGCAATGATGTATTGGCAGTAATTATTTACTATGAACGGCAGGGGCTGGCTAACAAACTTCCGTGTAATTCACACATACTCTTTCGTCGAACGGTCAGCACTGCTTAACTACAGGTAAGGAAACAGGTTCCTAACGAATCGACGTCGGATCATTCCCTTAGCTACAATTTCCACATTATTCGTTGAATATTAGACTTTTAAACCTGGCACTCGTAAGTATGAATAAAGATAACAAACAGACGTAGAAGCCACAAATAAAAATTGAAAGCCAGACCAAATACAAAAGCATACAAAGCGACACAAAGCGAGGACTTACTCTTCCCTCAACGATGTTCCTTCAACTTAGGGAATCCAAACCCCAATAATTGTTCATATTTACTTAAACGCAACATTGGTAAATTCTCGAAACGCTTGAAGACTCAGCGAAGCCCGTAGTGGGGTATGTTCTCCTTTCTACGTTTTAAATCCACTCAGCCACCACGAATGACTGGAGCGCCGACGTACTAGTGGGCTACAAAACCTGAACTAAGCCGGCGAACCACAGATCGCCACATAAGTTCAACCAATTCTATGATCGTTCGGAAACTTTAACCGCGGTCATCTCAGGAAAAATGCTCTTACCCTGACTCAGCTCAGTGCATCATGTAAAACGAGGATTCTATTACATCCGCGTTATTTTGTTATCTACCTAAGACCACGGGGAATCAGAAGGACTTCGGCTAGCAAGTTTGCCCTATGCACCTGAATCGGAACTCGACCTTGTTGGTAAAATTCAAGACGTTGGTATAAGTAGCATGTCGGGGCGAGATGGTGGGACGACCTTGAGAATAAATCGACGCTGGGGGTGGGGGACAGTTAGCTACATTCATTGGCGAAATTTAATGGGCTCACCTACAGTCTATAACGCCCATAACCTATAAACCGTCGTACCCAACTTAATTAAAACCAAAAACAAAATTAAGTCGCCGCCCAGAAAACTACATGAAAAAATATTAATGCAAGTGCGTCGGAGCCGGTCGGTGAAGTCGACCGAACTCCGCGCTACCGAAGTCGAACTGTTTCCTCAATTCAGAGTGTCGCTCGCAACCTCAAAATTTTCGGCCGTGTTTTGGAATAGCGATCTTGTCGCCATCCAATCGCCGTTGGTTGCTAACACCCACATTTTTGGATTTCGCCAGGATATCCAATCGAAAAATTTCCTGAAGTTTAGAGATGACAGCTACCATAAGCCGTCATTGCCCTTAAAGAGAGACGGCTTCAATCGAAATCGCCGACATCAAATTTCAACCCTCCGAATAGTCGGAGGTCGAACATCTGCTATCTCGACCCCATTTTTTTGAAAAACGTGAACTCTGAAGCCTTAATTTCCGTTATGTATGCAGCCTCGATCATCCCATCAACGCCGGATGTTCCTTTAATTAGATCCAAAGTATTAATCATTGAACGTTAACACCTTCTCAAGTCATCAAAGAGCCCATCAATTATTAGCACTAAACCCCAAGACATATCACTTCCCGCGACTCATCTAATCCAGTTCAAAACCAAAATCTGTTTCCTTTTTTGGCTGCTCAATCGTTTCCTCGTCACTTAAATCGATATCGTAGCGTCAAACGCAATGATCGGCAATCAGGTCAGAGCATAATCGAAAAATGCTAACACCTCTCGTTCGCGCAATCCTTGAAGGACACTATTATTGTGACTGGCACGTTATAGCCCGCTCATACATCATTCCAGCTACAGCGCCATCTGCTGCGTTGTCTTTCTCATCTGGACACACCGCCCAACCAATTTAGTTAATCCATCGTGATATTGAATGTGACCCTCCATCATGAGGACACCTGAGAACGGCAAGCAAAATCGAATCTTATCACAATTCCTAGCTTACAACGCCAGCTTTCCGGCCTCCCAGGGGGGTCTGGGCCATCGGAAGGGCCCCAAGCTGGGGCATGGGGCGCGGCATTCGAACAGGGGGCGTCTGCCGGGCGGACTCCCTTGCCCGCGTCTCCCGGGGGCCGCTACCAGTCCCCAAACCTACCCCCTTTTTCATCCCGGTATACCTATGTATATACGTATTTATATGGTTAATAATAAAACTCTTGGATTTTATTTATTTTATATACATATATATATATATACTTCTTCTTCTTTGTCCTTATTCGTGTTTCCGGCATTATTTATGATGTTGTCGAGGGCATGGCAGTAAGACAAAACGGCCATGAGTTCGTGGCGGAAACAACAATCGACGGCCGGAAGGTCAGTCGAGGAGAAAAAGGAAACGAGAAAACAGAACAAAAGAAGAAAAAAGAAAGAGAGTGAGAGAAAGAGAGAGAGGGACGCGGGAAGGGGTAGGGCAGTGGATTCCCGAAGAAATTTCGGCGGGTCGGAGTTAGATTCATTCCCAGGACGAAAAATGGCGTCGAATGACACCAAACACGAGGGACGCAGTATTGAGGCCAGACCCACTCCCGGTGGATGTACTTATAATAGTATAGGGGACTTAGGCGGTCTCTCTCGCCTTCGCTAAATACTCGCGCGGCCCTAGGTCGTGCTCGAACTACTTGACTTCCTTCCGTGGACTCGGAAAGTCGACCTTGTTCACTTGCCTCCATAGTTCAACGTTTCCTATATGGATTTTCAATAAATTCTCGAACGACGCGACCGGCTATTGCTTGTGCTTCAGGGTATCGCGCTGAACAGGTGGTCCCATTAGGTATTCTAGTAACTCCGATGGGTCTTTACGTTCTCCCCGGGCACGAACGGATTCTGTTCCTTTTCACTCTATTCCCCGGTCTTCTAATTCCCACTGCGCTAGTTGGTGTTGGCTCCGAGTTGTCCATCCACCAAACGACGGTACATTTGGAAAGCGCGAGTCGGGTGTGACGCGTTTGACGGGGCAAATGGCTGACTTATCGGTTGCTGCGGCGCTGGCGGTTTTATCGGGAGTGGTTCAAATCCCTGTGTAGAGGTTCATTAACAGCGATCATGGTGTTCAGTTGTCTAGTAAGCACGCCGGGGCGACGTCCTCGGTACAATTCGCGAGTAGCGGCAACAAATAGTTCATTATCATCTGTGAATATGAATTCCTCTTGCATGGTGTGGTGTAGGAATGCATAGATATCCTCGTTGGCTCTTAGTTAATTGTCTTATAGCCTTAGTGTTTCGAAAAGAGACATCATTCGTGTCGCGCATGAATTTTCTAGGACAGTTACATCCTATCGGACATTATGAATGTGTACTTCGTTAACGAATGCCATTCCGAGTCAAGCAATCCGGAAGCAGCGCCAGCTGCGGCGGCAATTAGGCTGGAAAAGCGTTTGTCCCTATGGGTAGTAAGATCGCACAATCGTTCATTGGCAACGCAGAAAGAATGCATCAGCAATTAATAGTAGTTAGTGTCCAGCACACCATGGTATGCCTGGACAGGTTCACGTTCAAGATCCATCAATAAGTTGAGAAGAGAGGAAGTTGGGATATTGGGAAGATGGGAAGTTGGGACGACGGGAAATTGGGAAGCATGGGAAATTGGGAAGTTGGGAAAATGGGAAGATGGGAAATTGGGAAGATGGGAAGTTGCGAAATTGGGAAGACGAGAAATTGGGAAGTTGGAAAGATGGGAAATTGGGAAGATGAGAATTTGGGAAGATGGGAAGTTGGGAAATTCGGAAGATGGGAAGTTGGAAGATGGGCGAGATGGAAATTTGGGAAATTGGGAAGATTGGAAGTTGGGTAATTGGGAAGATGGGAGACTGGAAAGATGGGAAAATGGGAAGATGGGACGTTGGGAAATTGGGAAGATGGGGAGATGGGAAATTGGGAAGACGGAAAATTGGAAAGATGCGAAATTGGGAAGATGGGAAGTTAGGAAATTTGGAAGATGGGAAATTGGGAAGATGCGAAGTTGAGAAGATGGGAAGTTGGGACATTGGGAAGATGGGAAATTGGGAAGAGGGAAACTGGGAAGATGGGAAATTGGGAAAATGGGAAGATGAGACGTTGGGAAATTGGGAAGATAGGAAATTGGGAAGATGGGAAATTGGGAAGATGGGATAGTAGCAACTCCCATCTTCCCAATTTCCCAACTACCCATCTTCCCAATTTCCCATCTTCCCAACTGGGAAGACGGAAGATGGGGAAATTTTGTGCGTCTAATTGCACAGAGACACATAAATAGATAAAAATCTTCTCCGGGAAGTTGGGAAGCCCCTAAAGGTGACATGGGCCGACCCATTTGTCACACCTAAAAGGTGTTATTCTCCAAGTCGTTGATATGATTATCGAAAGAGTCCATTTCTGCAACGGTTGTCACTCGGCAATAACAGATAAGTCAATCTGGTCTTGATCCAAACGTCAACGAGCAATTATTGAGTTAGTGTCATGTTGTGTAGCAATTTCCTCTCCACCAAATCCAAACGATACTTACGTTATTAATACACAATTCATACCACGTCGTCCCAGCAATAAGTATGGATACAACCCACTTCCCGTGATTTAGCAATCTAGATAGTGTATAAAGCGGTCAGCGTGAGTTTATTGGAAATGCCTCAAAACTCAGCGGACAGCGAAGCTTTTCCAGAATCGCACTTAACAGACAAGTCGCTCCCGTCGGTAGACACCACGATAAAGTATACGCCTGTATATTTGATGTACCAATTTAATTATCCGTGTCACACACAATAAAAAAACAAAGCTTAACTAGTCAGTATTATTAGATAGATTTTTAACCAGTAATGGCTCATTCAAGTTAATTTGCGTGCACGCTGACATTAAAATGTCCCCTATGTTAAGGTTGACATTGGGGACATTTGTAACTGTCGGCCCTCACTATTTATTTTGTCCGAGCAGACATAGCTAGCCCTTTTTTGTCCAGACAGTTAGCGCTTACTGTCCTGGACAAATTTTAGGGTCCCAGCTAGCTGTCTTTGTGCTATATGCAAAAGGAGTTGCGTTTTCAGCAAGAAGCTCATTGCTATTGCTGTTTTCTTGTACATTAGGTGTAGTGGGCTGTTGCCCCGCGACTGCATTTAGTTTTCGAGGTTCATTCGTTCCTAAGTTTTTCAGCTCTAGATTGATTGGCTAATTTGGTGGATAAAATTGGTGATCTTGTTCAGTAAAGTAGGGACGTTTTGATTTGCTGTTTTTTGTTATTACTGTTTTAGGCTATGTTTGTGCGTAAGATACTTTCGGTTTGCTGATCGACTAATACTTGGGTCTTGGTGATACACAGTCGCATCCCCAACGATATTTGTATTCATATTAGCGGCGGTATCGTGGTCTGCGAATGCTTATACACGGCAATAGTTTCCAGCTACATCTCGCATATACCGGCGCTGATGTAGTGATATAATCTATTGCTTGCTCATACTGTATTTTTTCTCTAGTCATAGCTTTAATTATTTCATTATCGAGAAAGGAGGTATAAGACGATAGTGCATACATTCTGGCAGGAGTGCACGCGGGGTTACTACCTCTGAGGTCCAGACCGTTTCTAGACCGATTAGCCAGGTATTTTACATCCCCGCGGGAAAAACTAAACCCGTAGCCAGTCAAATGCCACCGCCAAGCAAAAAGGTTCGCCGACCGACCCGTTGTGATTAACGCCATCCTGCCAATTCCTCCCTTTGCACCATTAACGTCGCCATACTGATATGCTGGTCTGCCGGCATGTGTGCACAAAATTTCATCCAGTGTTGATCACGGTTGATCTCATCTTCAAGGAATCAAGGAACGAGATCTTATAAGATAATCACAGAAGCTATACACAAATTAATGAAGTATAGGTTTAGCCGGAGAAAAAGTAAACGTAGTTTTTCTCCACAAGCAGCATTTACCCACAATATTGTTTGTATTAAACAATAGTTATTAGCCGCATCTTTGCAATATATCCCTAATTTGGCCAAAGTTTACCCTGTATGTATGTATGAATATGTATTCTGATAGAATTTGTCAACGTGCTTCCATCTGTGGAAAGTGTTGGTGCTGTTGGCGAACGGATGTTAAACAGAAAAATATACTAGTACGTTCCCTTGTACTTAGGTCATTTTTTGCCGCCTTTGCCTGACAAGATCTTGTACGTTTGCTGGTTCTTGTAGTATTAGTATTTGAACCGGAACATTTTGAAAAAAATCAGATATACAATCGAAGTTTTTTGGTGAAAAATTCGTGGTCCGGGTCCGGCTTAGAATTTTAAACAGTTACAGCTGTAATGTGAGTTACTTGCCCGTTTACGAACAGTGTGTTACGGTATTCAAACAGCTAATCATGTTACTTTCATCGTTTTCATCCCGTAACGACGCTGCAATTACACCCTGATGATTCTGACGAAGGGTTAAAATGTATCTAAATTTAGATTAACCACGTTCGCTTTGTCTTCTTTCGATTTCGAGTAACTAGTTTGCTTTGATTTACTGTATTTCCGGCGTCACGTGGTCCATCTACATGGTATCTAAATATTTTATAATCATGTTGGCGCGATTGACCATGACCCAAAAATCATCTATCAATATTTTGCCCCAAAGTAGTTTTTTGTGAACCTTTTCCAAGCTGATCAATATTTCAACGGTGTTAATTTCATAGTAATGTATATATTCGGGCAGACGAACATGCGCAAGTGCTATCGTGATTGTTTTGTTTCTATTTTTCATTTTTCTAGTATTATTAAATAAACGGATGTGCGGGTAAATGGCGATATGCCTCTTACAAAGCCGGAAACTGTGGCTGCAAAGGTAAGACAAAGCCGGAAACTGTTAAGATGCGTTGGATCACTGCTTGAACACATAGCCCATGTACCCTTAAGATACTTAAAATATAAGGAATGTATTCCAGTAAATGGAATGTATGACCAGTCGTAGTGAGCAAACACTTTTTGAGCGGAAAGAGGTATTCAGCATTGCGTACCCAAAGAGGCGTCACCTTACACTAGCTACCCCTAATTCCCACGCCGCCGACATGTATCGAGATAGCTATATTTATTTAATAAAGCTTTAAGCTCGCAGCAACATTTTTTCAAAGCTATGTCACAACCTCATACATGTACGGTAGGGGTGTTACCATACATGCCGACGGTCAGTCGTGCCAGGGATAGAAGGTCCTGCTGGGGGAGGTCACCACGTTCGGGGGACAACCCCCCTGGCAGCTAAAATTTCAATGGTTCTAGGGGTTCGGTCGTGAGGACCGTTTTTGGTCTTCGGGGGCATATTTTTGCCCACGGGTTCACTTTTCTGCACGGGGTGATGCTGTGCACCCAACCTCAGGGTAGGGTATCACCCTAGGTTTTGGGCCTCGGAGTGGGGTTGGGGCGAAAACTCAGGGTGTGGGGTAACCCCCTTCTGCATGGTATTGGTATTGCCCACCCTGAGGTTCACACCTCCTCCCGAGGCTGAAAAGCTAGGTGTTACCTCCCCCTTGTGGGTGAGTCAGTGGTGCGCTCTCCCGTCCCAATACCGCACTGGCATGGCCAAACGCCGGCAACTATGAGAGCACACAAATTCGTAGGTTTCATATAGCGAGCCCGAACTGTGAGACAATTTTTAGTGTCAGCGCTGACTGTTGTATGAAATCATGTAGTCAACTGACGCAGTACATCCATGTCCTACAGTTAGCTACCACTATAGCGGGACATTGGAATGGTGAGCGCAGACTGTGGGACAAAGCTAAGTCAGCGTGCACGCAAATTAACTTGAATGAGCCATAACACAAAGACAAAAATAATTAAATTAAAATTTACACTGCACAAAAAACGTCCGCGCATCGTAAACTTTCCGTAAACGTTCAGTGCCAGAAAAGTTCCGGCAGCGAATGTTGCACCAAAATGCGCGACCACAAGATGATTTTGTGGAGCAATCTACGACAAGCCGCCAAACGCCCGAGAGTCCAATATATCGTCAGCAAGTGGCGTACACGACACGAAATTCGTAATAGTCCCGGTACCAAGACAATAATCGTATCGAAGTCGACTAAGTCCACACGTAAAAATAGCGTCCGACAGCCCGAACGGTCAATTCGAGTCGAACGAATAACAAAGAAGCGTAAGGATTATCGAGCGAGGATCAATGTTATAAACAGTCGATAAATCGGTTAGAAGCTCGGTAGTTGCGATATATGAACAGTTGAACAGTATATCGTATGAGTCCGCTGAGAGCCGTTATACAACTGGGTTAAGATGTCGACTTCACGCGGACAAAATTCAATAACGAACAGGCAAATGGATTAATACACCGCGATATTGATTAGCAAAAGAATTAGTCAGTTTAGCACGTTAGAACACAATACACTTGAAATGGTGCCCATCGGGTCGACGTGTGCATATTGGGGGAGCATGCACGGTGACGTCGTAAACCACAGCACATATTGGCAAGTCCTACACAAGAGTTAGCAGGCCACATCGAACCCGACACAAAGCGAGGACACATGCAAGGGCACAAAATAATGCAAAGTACAAAAGTTAAAGGCACACTTGGGTAAGCACAATTCATATATAGCGCGGTTGCCCTATAGCGAAATTCAGAACACGTCCTAGTTGCGAGAGGCCCTAGAGAAATGAACCGTGTCTATGTGTAATGTATGTGTAAAATTTTAGACTTAGTAGGCACCGCCAGTGAGATCGCCAAAATAAATGTCTCACGGCGTGGCCCCCAACGATGTAATAACGGTACCCAGCTGCATGGGGTTACTTCCTAACACCACGCCCATACGACCCCGGCTATCATAACCTCAAGGGTGAACCATAAATTTAGCAATTTTGACACCTCTCCTGGTCAGACCCAAGAAGTTATGGAGCTTAGCAAGTCGCAGGCGCGCTTCACGAGTTGTGTTCGGACCCCGCCCGATTGGTTGCGCATGTGTCTAGTATCGGGTATGATTACTGAAGACCCCGGGAAGTTGACATCGAAATCTGCTCGCAGGCTATAATATCAAACCGATATTCTCTATACTAATCTTACGTGAAAGCTGTTTAGGTCACTATGATTTGAAATACGAGTTTGAATGCGTGCCTATTCTAGTAGAAATTTTAACTCGGATTCATAGAGCTATGATGGTAAACCAGGAAATTTGGAAGTAGCCAATGTGGCCCCCCACAGGGTTCCGACTGTCCCTGGAAGTTTAACGTCGGATGTTCTGAGCAATGATATATTGGCAGTAATTATTTACTATGAACAGCAGGGGCTGGCTAACAAGCTTCAGCGTAATTCACACATGAGGTTCCCATTGGTGGCCTCTATTATCAATTTCGTTGACTCTTCTCACAAGAATTTCGACACTCCATAATAATAACGTTAATGGCCAACTCTACGCGTCAGGGCTTGGGATATTCTCACCTGCAAGCCATGGCGTGCAGTCTTAGCCCATCCAGGCGGACGAACATATCGCGCTTTCTAATCGAATAACACGGGAGGCGATGGTTAGTTTTGAAGCTTTTATTTCAGCGTTATGTACCATATAATGAGTTAGGGGCAACGCAATTTAGGACGCAGCAACATAATGAGGTAGCGGCACAAATAGTCGTTTTACCTGTGGCTCGACATGATTCTGGGTATGCGCACACCGAGGGGCTCAGAGCGAGTGCGGGCCCGACTAGACGGGGCATCAGAGATCACTGCCCATGCAATCCCCCAATTTTGGCGACGTGAGTCCAGCTACGGGTTCCGAAGCAGGAACCGATGCGCTTCGAAGTTCACTCCAGGTAGCGCGCGGCTCTACCGCTATTCGGGGAACTATAGGGTAGAATCCATCCGTCCTATAGGTTCTGGCGCTGGTCAGTCGAGCAAAGGTAAAAGGTCAGGAGCTAATGACAGGGTTTACATCATCCAGAGGACATCGGCTAATAGGAGCATAAAAATTAAAGCGTCAGGCATATAAATTACATTGCTGCGGGTCATATACAAAGCAGTACAGGGTCATGTTACCAGTCGAATACGGTACAGATTGCTGCATAGTTAGAAACATCGAAGTATGGCACATAACAATGTACGGTGGTAATAATTTGAACAGTTATGGTACAACTCAGCACATAGATATCCACTTCAAAGCGAACACGTTATAGGTTGTCACACGATTGGCACCGCTTCGCTATTCAAGTATCCCTTCCAATTTTTACAAACCTCGAGTGATTCCTCTAAAACAACTTCCTAACCGGTTCTTCAGGAAGAACGTCCTGCACCTACCTACGAACAGGAGGGCATGCACGAATTCGGTTTGACTTTTCACAAATGCTATCTTACTCCCACAACTCATAGATTTACCTGAGCAAATGCCGATCCACGCGCTAGGGTCTACCAGAAGCTAAGCAAGTTTGATTACTCGAATATGATAGCGGTAGCTATCAACAAGCTGAAGCGTTTACTGGTAGACGGTGAGGGCAACACGCAGCGGAATCTAAAGATGCTAGAGTGCAATTGAATTTATCTCAGGCAGCTCTCCACAAAGGGCGGCGAGTTCACGACTGGGCCTTGCCAGGATGACACTAGAAATTGAGCGCAACCGAAGTGCTAATCGCGACTTTGTTTAACCCATAGACTTGAACGTAGAGTCGGCAAAAGTGAGAATGGGCGTGAAACATACTTGCCAGTTTGTGTGGTGTTCCAGGCTCACGAACACCCGATGATGCACATCTATGTCTGCATAGTACCTCCTATTTTCTGATAGACGGTCATAAATTCTCGGTCTGCTCTTGGTTTAAAATACTCTTTCGTCGAACTGTTTAACATACAGTATTGATAGCGGTACAAACGCTGTAATATCGTGTCAAACAGCAAGTGTAGTCAGCAAGAAGACAGCACTTTAATGATGAATTTTGAAAATAGTGCTCTTTATTCGACAAATGCATGTCAACTGACACCCAACGCCATCCCGGCAGAAGATAGCAAATAATATGTGGTCTGTTGTACGCTACCATTTGGTTTTAACATAATATTTGAAATAAAACATCCGGACATAAAATCATAATCGCTAAAGAAATACCACATGCAGTTTTATTGATGCATTGATATTGATAAATTTATTGCAACGCTGACCTCTGTCTATAGTTCGAAACAAACAATTTTAACAGGATGATCGTTTGCAGCAAAATTCAAAATTATCTCACTTATTTCTTGGCGGACCGGTTAGATCGAAAATTGCGAAATAAACCGCTCACACCTTCATACAGATAATTGATACATAATACATAAATTATAAAATGGCCTAGGGTTAGTTGATGAAACAAATAGAGAAATTGCCAAAAGTTCATTAAATATATACTAAAACTATTCCATACAGTTTGCCGACAAATTATGTAGAACATTATGAGTCGTTTAAGATAAGTTCTGTGCACCGTGACGTAGCTGTTTCCCAATAGTATGCTATGACTGCTTGGGACATTATAATAGTAAGCTCTGACTATTGCTCTTGTCCGTATTTACTTAGCTAGGCTTTGCGGACAAAAATGGCGTAACGGCCGAATCTGTTGGACAAACATGAGTGTCTCCCCTCACTGTTTTCACTAATAAATTTTTAAATTTGTTTTAAGCATGTGTATTTGACATAGACAGCAGTCACCGCAGTATAATCGTTGTATTTTATTTATGAAAGCTTTACAGAGGAGTTCACTTTTGTGTGACATTGTGTTCTAAATCAACTAGTAGACGCCGTGGGCTTTATATTCGCTAAGCTATTTAAAAAACCCTTGAAACTGTATTTTCGTGTTTTGTATCATTATACTGTTTTGTGTAGAAAAAGCAAAACGCGGTAGTTCGGGTCAGAGGTCCGAATGATAGTTGTTACCCCATTTTAAGACCCTTAGCGAAGTTAAGGTTATTTTTATTTTAACTTCCGAATTTTTTCTCTGCTTGGCTTGATTTCATAATAAAATGATAAATTCCGATGCCGTTTTTTTAATTATGGTTTTGGTTGTGGAGTTATGGGGCTTTAGGGATGGCACAGTCGTGGTTCCTCGACCTTAAATTCAGAAATTTGTTCTGGCATATAGGCGGCTGAAAATTTACACTTGAGGGTTTCCGAGCTTTAAAAGCTCAATCCCGATGGTCCTTTTGCTTTGTGATTGATGTTTATATGGCTACGGCGGTATGGCGCCTCGTGGTTCGGGGTCAGAGGTTAAAATGATAGTTTTTACCCCATTGTAGGACCCTTAGCGAAAGCAAGATTATTTTTATTTTAACTTCCGAATTTTTTCTGTTTGGTTTGATTTCATAATAAAATGATAAATCCCGATGCCGCGTTTTTGCGATTAAGGCTCCGGTTGTGGGATTTGAGGCATGGCACCCTCGTGGTTCCTCGACCTTAAATTCAGAAATTTGTTCTGACATATAGTATGCTTAAAAGTTACACTTGAGGGTTTCCGAGCTTTAAAAACTCAATCACGATGGTCCTTTTGCTTTCTGATTGATGTTTCCATGGGTACGGGGGCATGGCGCCTCGTGGTTCGGGGTTAGAGGTCAAATTGATAGTTTTTACCCCATTGTAGGACCCTTAGCGAAAGCAAGATTATTTTTATTTTAACTTCCGAATTTTTTCTGTTTGGTTTGATTTCATAATAAAATGATAAATCTCGATGCCGCGTTTTTGCGATTAAGGCTCCGGTTGTGGGATTTGAGGCATGGCACCCTCGTGGTTCCTCGACCTTAAATTCAGAAATTTGTTCTGACATATAGGCGGCTGAAAAACTACCTTTAAAAACTCAATCCCGATGTTCGCTTTGCTTTGTGATTGATGTTTCCCTGGCTACGGCGGTATGGCGCCTCGTGGTTCGGGGTCAGAGGTTAAATTGATAGTTTTTACCCCATTGTAGGACCCTTAGCGAAAGCAAGATTATTTTTATTTTAACTTCCGAATTTTTTCTGTTTGGTGTGATTTCATAATAAAATGGGCCCAATGATAAATCCCGATGCCACGTTTTTGCGATTAAGGCTCCGGTTGTGGGATTTGAGGCATGGCACCCTCGTGGTTCCTCGACCTTAAATTCAGAAATTTGTTCTGACATATAGGCGGCTGAAAAGTTACACTTGGGGGTTTCCGAGCTTTGAATCGGCTTATCAATTTACAATACATGTTCAAAACATGCCACGTTTTACGTTTTTAGCTTTCTGTTGATCGTTATTACCAGATATCGTATGCGTGATAATCATTGGCCAATAACGGGAGCTGGATGAAACTGCTTTTCTACTTAATGTATATATGTAGTAGTGTGATTGAATTTGGGCGCTATTGTGTGATATCCACATATATCATATCGAGGTGTGCTATCGAGAGCTAATTAGCGGTGCACGCAAAAGGTGTAGGTGTACGTATTTCACTACGCTCTTCAATATCGATAAAATTATTAATTTTTTATGTTAAAATTAATCGATGTGTGTTTAGCTACCTGGATTTCATCAAAAATGTGCTATTAAAATATTGTTTTGGCAAAGCGCCTTCTCAACAAAAAGCATTAACATAGTACTGTTCATAAAAATTCCCACGAACCAATGCGGAAAATTAAAGGCGGCAAGCCTCTCCACAAGTGGTTCATATGAGGCAGAATTTTCGAGGTGTTACCTCTAATCTACCTCAGTTGTATTTTGGCTTCCCTAGTACGTATAATAAACATAAATGGACATAACGGGAGCGGGGGATCAAGCACCATGAGGCATCTGACACCTTTATGGCGAAGCGATGAACCTCCTCCCTGAAGCTCTATACCACTGCCTTCCACTTTGCGCTGCGCACAAGGCATGTGGAAAATTTCAGCAAAATCAGTAGAAAATCGGCAAAAATTGTAGGTAAAATTGTCTAAAATTAGAAAAAATTTAGAGTTTCATAAAGTCTCGAAACTTTACCCTCTTGCACCGCCGCTAACCGGTTCATGGAATCATAAATTAATTTTATGCATTTCTGACGTCAATTTTAGACCCCTATTTCAGATAGTCCGCCGTAATTCCGGCACCACTACTGTGATTAGTAATTGTGAGGTGGCAAACCCTTTAATAATTAAAAGCGGTCAAAACGTTAGAAATAGGGACTTCGGCGTGAAATTGTTTAAAAGATAAGTATGGTTTTATCAGATTCTCTTCAAATCCCGGGTTTCATCGTTATCTGACATTCGTTTGCTGCAAGATGGAGGCCCACTTATTACAAAATAACAACTTTTGAAATAGCTGTACGTTATAGTAAATATTACAATATACAATGTATATCTAACGAGAATGGTGCGAAACGGAAGACACCAAATGTTTTGCTTCAAAGGTAAGAGATTTGTGCTAAAAGCACGTTATGATTCAACACTATTCTTGTTCAGCTTTCTATATATCCGTTCTTTAGTGCCGTTTACATAGTATCAGAAAAAATACAAGGTTATAAGGGTGAGAGGGCAAACCCTAGAGGCTGGGACTTATCATCAGAACTACGCGCCCTCCGCCCTTCTCAAGATACCCTGTTTGAACTCTACACCATCCCTCACTGCCCCATGCTCGCCGAAAGCGTGGCCAAACAGGATAAATGCGCCAGCCGGCCACTGAGAGATGTGCAGCGGATGGTATTGCGTCCAATTTTATTATGTTTACAATTAATTATACACTTTATTTAAAAGGTTAGCATCGTGTTTCAGTTAATACACGTACGATTTTAGATCTTCAAATCAATATATTGTACTGTACAAAAGCACATTGTAGCTTATGCGTGGAGGCATAAATATTATGTTGAGGTACTACATATTCATTGTCTTCTTGATGCATGTTTCGAGTCTTGGTCGTTTGCAAGGTCGAAGGATTATACGTCCAGCAACGTATTGCGGCAGAAAGTTGTCGTCATCAATTTGTTCTGGTATATCGTTTGTTGACTTTAGAATGGTTGGTTTTAGTTCTGTGGCACGTAGAATACGAGAAATGATGATCTTTCACAAACCTGAATTGTGCTGTTTTAAAAATTTTACGGCAGGCGTAACAGTAATTTCGATTCCAGTGAATATGTGAAGTTCCCATTCCAATTCAGGCCTGAATCGTAAACGACCAATTTCCAACCAAAAATATGAAAATTTATCAACAGTTTATCAAATGTTTATTTAAAACTGTACTCTAAAACTGTTTATATATAAAGTCTCTTGGCATGCTGAAAGAGAGTTATTGACTGATGTCCGCTGCCTTAGATTTGCTGGCTTCGTTTATGTGCGACGAATGCGAAATTGTTTGTAAAAATTGGAGAAACTTTCTGTTTTTTTTTTTTTTTTTTTTTTTTTTTTTTTTTTTTTTTTTTTTTTGCCCAAAGTGCCTTCTATTTTTTTTTTTTTAATTTTCGTTTCGACATTTTTTTTTAATTTGTCAAAGGGTTTGCACCTCGGCAATTTACTGTATCACAGTTGCTATTATAATTTAGGTAGTTTGGGGGGAAGGAAATAATGTATTTTTAGGAGACCTGCTTTAGATAGGCAATTTCTAGAAGTAGTTGCCGGAAGTTACGGCAGTCTTGAATGTTGCGATTTCGAAAATGGTAAGTCATTAGTTGGCGAATTAGAAATAGGGGTCTGAGATTTGTTCTGAAAGATTAATCACATTGCGTAATACGATTGGTTAGATGAATAGTTTGTAGGTATAATATATTAAGGTATAATATATTAAGGGGGATAAGTATATAATAATAGTGTTTTTTAAGATAAATGTAAAAAAGTGTGGGGAATGGGGGTTAATGTTTTATTGTTTTATGTTTGTATATTATACCGTTATGTAATTTCGTTTTGGCATAGTTACAAAAGGAGGATATATAAAAAGTAATAAGAATAGTGTTTTATCTTATTGTGCTTATAGCAAAATCTCTTCTAAATGGGAAAAATTTTTTTTGGTTGTTTTCATTTCGCAATTTCGTTAGATAAATTGTTTATATGTAATATTTTTATAAGTAAGTATTTCAAAAGTTGTCATCTTTGTAATAAGTGGGCCTCCATCTTGAGAAAGGAATGTCGATAACGATGAACCGATTTGGGTTTGGAAGAAAGTTCTGCGTAAATTTTTCTTATCTTTTCAGACATTTCCGCCGAAGCCCCCCCACCAACCAACCCCAAACAAAACCAGCCCAAAACTTTATGCTCTAATTTTTTTTTGCTTTTTACCTCCAATTTTTGCCGATTTTCTATTATTTTGCTGAAATTTTCCACATGCCTTGTGCGCAGCGCAGAGTGGAAGGCAGTGGTATAAAGCTTCAGGGAAGAGGTTCATCGCTTCCGCCATAAAGGTGTTAATGCCTATGGTGCTTGATCCCCCGCTCCCGTTATGTCCATTTATGTTTATTATACGTACTAGGGAAGCCAAAATACAACTGAGGTAGATTGGAGGTAACACCTCGAAAATTCTGCCTCATCTTAACCACCTGTGGTTAGGCTTGCCGCCTTTAATTTTCCGCATTAGTTCGTGGGAATTTTTATGAACAGTACTATGTTAATGCTTTTTGTTGAGAAGGCGCTTTGCCAAAATAATATTAATAGCACATTTTTGATGAAATCCAGGAAGCTATAAACACACATCGATCAATTTTTACATAAAAAACTAATAATTTTATCGATATTGAAGAGCGTAATGAAATATACGTACACCTACACCTTTTGCGTGCACCGCTAATTAGCTCTCGATAGCATACCTCGATATGATATATGGGGATATCACACAATAGCGCCCAAATTCAATCACACTACTACATATATACATTAAGTAGAAAAGCAGTTTCATCCAGCTCCCGTTATTGGCCAATGATTATCACGCATACGATATCTGGTAATAACGATCAACAGAAAGCTAAAAACGTAAAAAGTGGCATGTTTTGTACATGTATTGTAAATTGATAAGCCGATTCACAGCTCGGAAACCCCCAAGTGTAACTTTTCAGCCGCCTATATGTCAAAACAAATTTCTGAATTTAAGGTCGAGGAACCACGAGGGTGTCATGCCTCAAACCCCACAACCGGAGCCTTAATCGCAAAAACGCGGCATCGTAATTTATCATTATATTATGAAATTAAACCAAACAGAGAAAAAGTTCGGAAATTAACATAAAAATGCTTGCTTTCGCTAAGGGTCCTACAATGGGGTAAAAACTATCATTTTAACCTCTGACCCCGAACCACGAGGCGCCATGCCCCCCCTACCCATGGAAACATCAATCACAAAGCAAAACGAACATCGGGATTGAGTTTTTAAAGCTCGGAAACCCCCAAGTGTAACTTTTCAGCCGCCTATATGTCAGAACAAATTTCTGAATTTAAGGTCGAGGAACCACGAGGGTGTCATGCCTCAAACCCCACAACCAGAGCCTTAATCGCAAAAACGCGGCATCGTAATTTATCATTATATTATGAAATTAAACCAAACAGAGAAAAAGTTCGGAAATTAACATAAAAATGCTTGCTTTCGCTAAGGGTCCTACAATGGGGTAAAAACTATCATTTTAACCTCTGACCCCGAACCACGAGGCGCCATGCCCCCCTACCCATGGAAACATCAATCACAAAGCAAAACGAACATCGGGATTGAGTTTTTAAAGCTCGGAAACCCTCAAGTGTAACTTTTCAGCCGCCTATATGTCAGAACAAATTTCTGAATTTAAGGTCGAGGAACCACGAGGGTGCCATGCCTCAAATCCCACAACCGGAGCCTTAATCGCAAAAACGCGGCATCGGGATTTATCATTTTATTATGAAATCAATCCAAACAGAAAAAAATCGAAAGTTAAAATAAAAATAACCTTAACTTCGCCAAGGGTCCTAAAATGGGGTAACAACTATCATTCGGACCTCTGACCCGAACTACCGCGTTTTGCTTTTTCTATACAACACCGTATAAATAGTACAAAACACGAAAATACAGTTTCAAGGGTTTTTTAAATAGCTTAGCGAATATAAAGCCCCACGGCGTCTTCAGTTGATTTAGAACACAATGTCACACAAAAGTGAACTCCTCTGTAAAGCTTTCATAAATAAAATACAACCATTATACTGCGGTGACTGCTGTCTATGTCAAATACACATGCTTAAAACAAATTTAAAAATTTATTAGTAAAAAACAGTGAGGGGAGACACTCCTGTTTGTCCTACAGATTCGGCCGTTACGCCATTTTTGTCCGCAAAAGCCTAGCTAAGTAAATACGGACAAGAGCAATAGTCAGAGCTTACTATTATAATGTCCCAAGCAGTAAAAACATACCGTTGGGACACAGCTACGTCACGGTGCACACAACTTATCTTAAACGACTCATGACCATTTTTGTCCAGTATTAACTTTTATTATCAATTCCTCCCTAACTCAACAGGTATTCCCAACGTCAGAAAAATTAGCCATAGTAACACCGATACTTAAGTCTCCATCTGCGGATCCAAATCACTTTGCTAACCTCCGACCGATTTCTAATTTATCATTTCTACCCAAGCTAATAGAAACTGCCGTATGTAATCAACTTTATGCTCACCTCGAGGCAAACCACCTGATTCCACCCCAGCAGTCGGCTTATCGCAAAGGCTTCTCAACAGAGACAGTTCTCCTTCAAATATGCTCCCATATACGAGACAATATAGCCAGAAAAAGCGACATTGCTAGTATCGCTGGACCTCTCCGCAGCTTCTAACTTGATTGATCATCAGCTTTTACTCATTTGTTTGTGCAGCATTGGCATATCAAACACGTCGACCGAATGGTTTAAATCATACCTGAAAGATCGATCCTATTGCGTCACAATTGTTGATAAAACGTAGTTCGTGGTCAGAACCACCTGTGGTGTTCTCCAGGGAAGCGTTCTTGGCCCCTATTATTCAACATCTATATCGCGCCTGTAATTGACATTATAACAAATGCTGGGTTCAAAGCACACGCTTACGCCGATGACACAGTTTTACATATAGTTTGACGGTGGCCGCATAGCTGAAACTATTCGTTCCGCTGCGCTTTTAATGATTCCCCTTGGGGAATGGTTTGCGGACAACAAGTTGCGTCAAAATTATGCCAAAACTAAGTTAATCTACTTGAGCACTGTGAGCATCGTAGCGGGTGATTAAGTTATAAAACCTTCAAACTCAACTAAATTACTGGGTGTAACACTAGACTCGCGTATGACATTTGACCATCATATAATAAACGTATCCCGAACAAGTATCCGGCAACTTAGCAAAATGTAGCGGTTACGTCCCAGACTGGACGATAATACTGCTCACATGCTTATGCGAGTATTTCTTGTGTCTCTCTTGGATTATTACAACTCACTGTACTACCAGCTGCCAAATACACGACTTCGCCCACTTCAGATGTTACTACACAGCGCCGCCAGATTTGTCTCCCGAAGCGGAATTCGAAAGCATATCACTCTAGTATTACATGGCCTGCACTAATTACCCTTAAAAAACGCATACTGTATAAAGTTTTAACTATAATTTTCAATGCTCTCGCTTCTGGAACGCCGCCACTGCTTAGAAGCATGGTGCAGTTGTCATCCATGTCCCGACTAGCTGTAGCCAAATTCTTTGTATTGACGCTTGTCGGAGCGATAGTTTTCGATCCTTAGGTCTAATATCTTAGAATCTTCTTCCTAGCGACCTAAGAGATCTGAACGTAACTCGACTACAATTCACGAGCAGACTGAAAACGCATTTATTTTGACATTGTTCGTATTTATAAAACGCGCCTATGTAACGTTTCTCGAAATAGGCGCGATATAAGTGTTTAGTATTATTATTATTCCAGTATCGTCGATGTTTTTGGTATTGTTCTGTGTCTCGTATTAATTGGATACGTCACAATTTTCGGCTGGGTTTAAGCATTGTTGGCGGGAGTGTCAATTTTATTGAAAACAATCGCTCGCTTTCGATAAAGAATCATCTTATGCATACGTTTGAAGATGACGATATGCAAATTAAGCAACGACTATCGATTTTAAGCTATACGAATAGAAATAGGTTTTTTTGTAATGATTGTGGAATTTTTGGGGTCACGAGAATTTTATGTTGGCTTTTCATTCGTTATTATGTAGGCATACGTACAATTAGAAACAATATCGCCTCATATTCGGAGTAGGTCGATGAAACTTCATTTAGTGGTATACAGTACACACCTACATTATCTGCATAACAGAACAGATAGTGTCTGAGACACTATCAACATCTATAACGTGTAATTTTGCTTAGAGTTTTTGCTGACCGTGTCACGGACACCTTACACAAACACATTACCTAAGGTCTGTAAATAGCAGTATGGTGTATCTGACACCAAATAAAATTTTGAAAAATTTTATGGTGTATTCTAAATCGTACCATTACCAAATTCACATTACTACGCTAACTAAATATATCATCTCAAAATAATTTATAAAACACTATGGCGTCCAAGACATGGTACACTGGATGATATCAGAGACACCCGGGGTGGACAAACATTACATTTTAGTCCTTAATGACGTAAACACTACATTAATGCAGTAAATTTTGTAACTTCAGAAACGTTATTCTAATCCTAATTTTAGCTCGCTTTTGCAAATGTTTCGAGTTTGTTCCGAATTATCAGAATCCACGCCCAAAGAACAACCCAATTTACACTCAAAATTCACATGCAAGTGCAAAATTTCAGGGGTATGGTCAGTATTAAATGCAAAAACAAATAGAAGAGCACGGTACAATGTTAAACAAATTTTAGCCAATCATAAATGTCACAGCACTACGTTAAATCCCACGACCGGATTTTCTAAAAAAATACAAATATTTACACTGCCATGTGCACTGTAAAAACTTTACATATATCTTAATCACACATTCTAAGCACACTACAGTTTAACCAATCGTTACACATCACACAGAATATAAATTAAATATAGATTAAACATATACTACCAAGGGCATAGCTAAAGGGAAGGGCATGGTGCGGTGCCCCCCTCCCTTCCCAAGTATTATCTGTGCCCCTTGAAAATATAACAGAAAAGTGAAGTTCACAGTTATGTGTTACTGATGCGTTTATGCTATGCCTCCGAACAGATTGAGTAACCCGCCGTGCAAACCTTTCTAGCTATGCCCGTGTATACCATGCCAGGGATATATGCAAACGATCCCAACTATCTTGATAAGTTAGGTCACATTATGACCCGAAAATGTTTCATTAAAGGTTTCAAAAATATTGAATTACGCTAAATCCTGAATATGTCGCTTCTTGACATAATGTAAATTAGACTGTGTCGTGATCTACGCGTTTTTCAAAAGTATTTTTATTTTTGATTACAATAAGGAGGTCGTTAGACATAGAAAAATAAGCAATGACATAACCTCTTACCTAATTCGTGCATCCTAACTCCTAATCCTAACTCCTAATACGCGTTTTTCAAAGGTAGTTTTATTTTTGATAACAATAAGAAGGTCGTTAGACAAAGAAAAATAAGCAATGACATAATCTTTTACCTAATTCGTGTATCCTAACTCCTAATCCTAACTCTTAATACGCGTTTTTTAAAGGCAGTTTTATTTTGATTACAATAAGGAGGTCGTTAGACATAGAAAAATAAGCAATGACATAATCTCTTACCTAATTCGTGCATCCTAACTCCTAATACTAACTCCTAATACGCATTTCTCAAAGGTAGTTTTATTTTTGATAACAATAAGGAGGTCGTTAGACGAAGAAAGATAAAAGCAATGGCAAAATCTCTATCCTCATTTGTGCACAGCATAAAAACTGTTACAGAATTATGAATAAGTTCGTTTTTGTTAATGTTTGTGTCTGTGTAAAAACATATATTCTTACAATTTTGTAGGGACAAAATGTCACTTTATAGTAACCGATAAACTTGTTTCAAACTGCCGTTTCTAATGAGTGCTTTATTGTAACCCTCATTTTTTAATGCATATAAAAATCATGTTTACAACTCCAGATAGATTGGTACCAAAAATCAATATTAAAATTAGCTTCCACTTTTCGTTACATCAAAAACGACTATATTATTTTGTCATATAGAGCCCATGCTTAAACGAGAATAAATCTAAATCTGCCTTGCTAACTGGTTTTAAGTAGCCTCAGTGGTTTGTTTACGTTATTACAAAAAATTGTGATGCTATTGTAAGAGCCACGGGTTTTCTCAAAAAACCGCACCATTACATGGACGCGCAGCTTTCGTACTCGGTTTTTGTCACTTTAACGATGCTCGTTCCAATCGTGTTGCGTGCCAGCAGCGAGTCAATCAACTTACAGAGTTTTTTCAGAAATTTACTGTTTACTGGGACTACGGCAAGCGGAAGTAGCTTATTTTGAATGTTATGCTGTTTATCCTGCCTCCGTGGTATTTCGTTCCATTATGTCAACGATCTGATAGTTTAGCGTTGCGGCGAAGCAATGTAGCCGTGTCGCCTGTCAGCGTGAAGCTCGTAACGAACTGGGTAAAGTTTATATAAATTTACGATGGTTTTGGCAGTAAACGTTAACTTAAGTTCGAAATTGCACTCTATTTTAATATTTGCAGTATTGGATAACTGTAATGATTTATGGCTATTTTACTGTCGTTCTAAAAAGCGACTCAATAATTGTTGTCCTGGCGTTATAAAGTTTATTACGATCTAGATTGCGATCTAGTCTTGGCGACTCGTTACCTAAGCTGCCTCGTTTATATTTATTTTCTTGGCGTTGTAAAAATTCACTGTAACCTGATCATATAAGACCGGCTACACAAGTATAGGCTGTTCTCGAGATAATCATAAGTTCGCGTTGTCGAATTATCATTGCACGCGGATTGGTGGATTGTTTGTTAACTTAGTACATTGTAACATTTGAAATAACTGGTTTGCCGATTCTGAATAGTGCGTACGACTGAGGTATAGTTATCGGATCTTTATCTGATTTTAATGAATAGGCGGAGCATACTCAATAAAAGCGTTTGAATCGTTTGATCAGGGGATCAGTTTGAGTTTGAGCGAGTGTCCTGAGCAGGCGCATATTTCAACAAGTTTTATTCAGTTGGCTTTTTGTTGTATATTCATTTTCGCTGTCTCTTCGGGGTCGCCTCGGTGCGTGGTCTCGTGTTGGGCAGCGAAGTCTGGTCGTCGTTTTCAATTTATGGTTCAAATTTACTTTCGGCTTTCGTTCGACTTGTGCTGCTCCGGCCTTCGCTCAGCCGCCCGGGATGATTCCCCTGGCCTGTGTCCCGACTTGTTTTGGGCACCGTTTAGTGTTTCATTTGTTTTATTGTATAGCTGGGTCGTACAGATTTGTGCTTTCTTAGTCGTAGTAGCGAGTGGCGAGTAGCGAGTCGAATAGCGTTTTTACGTTTTGTTGGCCATAGTTTTGGGGCGGTGTTGAGCTACCGCACGCACTCTGCGGTCTAAGCTCTTGGACTTAGTACAGTTATTGCAACAAACCAGAGGCACCCTGCACTAGTTTTGGACCCGAGAAATAAGCATGTGCATCACCACTTTCAAGTATCGGATGTCGTACTAATCGCACTCCTAGTAACCTAAGCTGGCTCCATTAAACCGGGGAAACCGGTATGAAGGGATCTATATATAATCTAAAAATGATAGACAGAAATCAAGCCTTTCCACTAATCCAGCTGAACTAGAGCAATCGGGCACCTTCACATCCGAAGGCGGTCCCGATGTTTGATAGGTCTGTTTAACTGCACGACAAGGGATCGTAAACACTTTCGCAAAGGTTGTGCCTATTTTCAAAACGGGTGATAAATGTTTGCCCGGGAATTATCGTCCTGTTAGCTTGACATCCGCCGTCAGCAAAATTTTAGAATCGCTGGTCCGAGTGCGTGTTTCATCTTTTTTGTTGGACAATTCCTTAATTTATCGATCCCAACATGGTTTCATGTCCAAACGATCAACTACGACTCAGCTCCTCACTTATCTTGACTTTGCAACCAAGTGTGTGGACGACGGAGATTGGCTGGATGTAGTTTACATTGATTTCCAAAAGGATTTCGACAAAGTTAACCATGCTGCGCTGCTGACAAAACTCGAAATGTATGGTATTTCCGGAACACTCCTTTGCTGGTTCCGTAGCTACTTGCAGAATAGACGCCAATGTGTATGTGTCAACGAATGTTATTCCAGCTGGAGCCCATTTTTGGGCGTTGTCCTTCAGGGCACCGTACTTAGTCCACTGCTTTTTCCTTATCTTTATTGACGACATCGATGATAGTGTAGCTTCTGCCATTTATAAGTTCGCTGATGATATTAGGCTTGCGCGGCGCTTCATTCGTTCTTCCGCTCTCGAGCATGAATTCGATGCCTTCCAGCTAGATCTGGACAATTTTTCCAGCCACTGCCGTAAATGGTGTCTTTCTGTCAACTCTGCTAAATTCCATGTCATGCACATCGGATTCAATAACCCAAGTTCAGTTTACAGCCTAATGAATGACTGTCTGGATGTCACGACAACAGAACGTGACCTGGGTGAACTTTTCTGCGATTCGCTGAAGTTCTCCGATCATTGTGCATATGTTTCCGCGAAGGCCCATAGAGTTATCTTCATGGTTCGTCGTACTATTTTGAACTGGACGAAAAAAATCTGGTTGTGTCTTTACCGATCCCTTACCCGCCCTCATGTCGAGTATGCTGTTTCTGTATGGTGTCCGTACCTTGAAAGAGACAATGAAATTATTTAAAAAGTTCAACGATCTGCTACAAAACTTCTCCCTGAAATCCGCCACCTCAGTTACACCGACCGACTTGACTACTTGAAGATCCAGTCTCTAAAGACTCGGCGCCTCCGCAATGATCTAATCTTAGTGTATAAGATGATCCACGGAGGGGTCACATAGATATATCATCTTTTTTCCGGCCTGGGTTTCCGTCAACGCGTGGACACGACTTGAAATTGCAGACGCTTGATGTTCCACAACTAGATGTGAGAAAAGTCTTCTTCCCGTATAGAGTGGTTAGAATCTGGAACGATCTACCCTCCGACATTGTGTGGGCACCGTCGTTGTCATCCTTCAAGCTCCGTCTGTACGCCGCCAAGTGTTACCACCATAAATAATTGTATATAATTGTTTTTCATCACAAACCTCACGACAGCGAGGGTAGCTTCTCCCTCAAGTGGTCGCTTCAACCAAAAGTATGATCATCCTAATGAAGCTCGAACACTGGATTGTGCCGATACGCGACCCTGGGAGAAGAAAGGTACATACAAAGGTACATAGACCAATTTCTGCGATTGAACGGACGAGGAGGAGTAGCCCGTTGAAAATCGGTACTGAGGTTTGCGTCACGGAATCTAAAGCCAAAATTATCGTTCTTGTAAATCATTGACAACCAGTATCAGTAACCTTGCTGTGACTTGTAATGTATCATACTTTGTGTCCATTAATGTTGTGCTTATGCGTAGCGTAGTCCGCTAATTTGTAGTAAAATCACTGATCTACTTAAGTTTCTGTGTTATCTTGGCTATGTACAGGAGGCGACGGATGGCCCTGGAACACTGGTGTAGCGTGTTAGGTGAAGACAGTCCAAGTTACGACAACTTTGGACAATCGTCATACGGTTTTGTGTTAAGAAATATAAACTAATCTTTTATCAACTTCTTCCTTGAAGGCGTTCTGCAGTTAATCGCGTGTTATCACACGGGAGTGCAAAACGACCCACGCCTAACTCTGGTGATACAACATGATGTTGAGGCCCGGGTAACGCATATGAAGCAGCAGGATTGCTAGCTCATCGCAATTTCATCTCTGCGTGGTATAGTAGTAAAGGCTGCGTCCATGAATCAATATTGCCGATCCTTGCGTAGAGTTATGCGTAGTTGGAGTCCGGTGTCGGTGAAGTGCTGATCCCGGACAAGCGTGCCGGATTGTCAACTCATAAATCGGGGAAAACTTAGGCCTATACAGTAGAAATATGTCGATCCCTAACGTAACTCCCGCTCAGGATTTAAACTGACTCCGGAGGTATCCTTCGTCTTGCTGTCGGATAGGGACTGGGTGGCCTGAGTCAATAACAAACTCGGTCTGTGTAGCTACTGGGTTGACAAGAGCCCACTAAAAGGACTGACCATTCTACTGGTCTCGCTAGCGAAGACTATGTCTACAGCAACTGATAAGCTAAGGCAGTTCACCACATAAGCAGGTTAGACACGCACCGACCACAAGTTGAATCATGCAAGTTGCCACGGTAAATGTTGCCTGACATTAAAACATGCATCCAGTTTGTGCAAATTTTCGATAAAAAGGTTAAAACCTAATACCGTGGGGAAAATCAACGTGAACCACCTTCACAGACACAGATCACAGACAAAGATACATTTAATACAAATGTACGATTTGCAAGTTACGGCATCGGTCGGGAAATGAATATACACCCATGACTCTGGGCATGGTTTTAATTATGGAAAAGAACCGGAATGTAAGTGGCTGCTTTTTTTAGCAATCGATTGGTCGCCCGGGGTCGACGAGCTAATAAACTTAAATGTGTGGCGTAGGAGATCTGCCGACGTCAGGCCGCTGGTCTCGAACGGAACAGTTATGCCAAGAGGGGACCTCACCATGCCTCTAAACACGTGAGCCATTGCATCGGGACCCACCCTTTAACACTGGGGTTTGGGAGGGGGTGCGTCATCCTATTTCTCCGGGGGTGCTAAATCGGTAGGTAATCAAAGAGCTTAACGTAGGTACCAGCTTTCGGGGTACTCTTCCCCTAAGAAGTAGGTTGTACAAGCTACCCGTCTACCCGTCCTGTTACACTATAATGTTGAATAAGAGTTCTTGCTTTGATTCAGTCGAACAAAACATATGTGGCTGATGTGATATCTTTAAAATGTGCTCGCAACCAGTAGGCAAACAGCGGTTAGAATTAAAGACTGAGTTGAACTGTTTTACAAATAATGATATGACTGCGAAAATTTTTTCAAAACTTTGTGTCGACAGTTGCAACGTTTCGTTATCCTAAAATCAATGAAGCTGGAATACCTTTATCAAATGACGAAGTCTTGAAGTATGAAAACATTTATTCCTTTGTTGTGCTTCACAAATGCTAAAATATAACCCATATATATAGACAAAATTAGAAGCCTCAGGCGTTATTTTAATACTGGTAATAATCTCTAATAAATCATCAGCCGTTATCTCCCGTGTAAATCCTGAAAAAATGAGTTGCTCAATAAGTTACACGGTCTTACAGCTTCAGAAGGAGCTGCGGACAGGAACTTGTCATTAATTTATACAAACTTTTGCAACTATCGACATAAAATAGGAGAGAACAGACAATTCTGGTCCGTTTCAAGCAGAAATATTAGAGTGGAGCTAATAGTGGCACTTATACAGCCAAACATAACAGGGAATTCTTTAAGTGCTAATTTTCTATAGTGTTTTGGGCCCCGGTAACCCTGACGGGCAATGCGTTATATCGTTTGAAATAAGAAAAATTTACAGCGGCGGGTTTGGGGGTCGGCAGTTCCCCGACCTACTCTTAGGTTTAATATATGTCTCATATAAGAATCTAAGCGTAGGCTAAAGCTAAAGTTTAGTATATCGAGAACCGCACGACGTGCATTACATTTTGGCACCTCAGGGATACCTTGGCCGTGTTTTGAATAATATGCATGACTCCCCAAGCCAAGCTGTTCATGTTGCAAAGTTGAGACTCTATGTGGGCGGTAAAATCATGCTAATCCTGTTTTATAAAGGTTAAAATGTGTTACCCATATAGTTCAGATTTAGTTAAAGTTTTATTATGTTTTCGTATTCAGTTATTAAGACAATGAACGTATTGTAAAAGCGTTGCCATTTAAGACTTCTTTTTAGCACCGGCAACTCTTTTTGAACAAAGTGCTTAGTATTCGAACTGGGTTTTTGTTCTCCACCAAAATTCAATATTCCGGTAGAAATTTAAGGATGTCCATATTCTAAATTACATATTGCGTGAAGATTGCAATTTTATTTACGTGTATATTTCATATGTCAATTGGAACAGTAAAAATTACTGAATCGTCCACGTTTTTGGACTAAACGCATCTTAGATGTTTATTGCTCTTGAGGATATGAGAATATAGCTAGATGTCTAGAATAAAAATTTCGGTACAAAATGTGTTCATTATTAATAAATGAAGGGATGTCTTTGCAGAATCCATTCGACAAATTTGCTCTGAACTCGTAATATCAGTCTGCGGCTAAAGAGATTTTAATTTTGCGTAACTACCTGTTTCAAGTTTAGGTATCCGATAAATATACGATTGTTGATATATCTTCTGCTGAAAAATCTGCCTTATTTACAAAGCGAATCCACCCAGGCGATAACCTAATTAAAGGCTCATATTTTTGGCTACTTCAGGCGTTAACAATGTTGCCTATATACACTGGAAAAATGCTGAGTTAAATTTTGAGTCAACTATTGAATCAGTTTGGGACAAATTGGACTCAAAGTTTATCAAGATTTAATTGCAGCTTTGCGTTAAAATGAACCGACTTAGAAACTCAATTTGAGTCTATGTTTTTGCTGTGCAAGACAGGAATATCCAGGTTTTTCGCGACGTGCTTCGTTTGTACACAATGGTTTTTCAAAACCTTATAAGGGCTACTAGTATTAAAATTCATTAAAGCCTGAAATGTTCTAAAAGTTTATTTTCTATAACGCTAAATCAACATTAGCAATGTCATGAGTGAAGCAGCGCATATATCTCAGTAGTTTTGGTGTTTATACTTAAACGCTGGAGTGAACGAGTTATGTCGTTTAAAGCTTTTGCATCCGTAGGATTAAAAGAACATCACAAATCGAAAGGCCTGACGATTTGTCGTCGGCAAAATGTCTTCAAACATGTTTCCTTTGAGTCCGTGTCTAGTGTGCTAAAAAGTAGTTCAGTGTACCTAGATATTTATATATTCTTGTTACATTATTGCTTCCAGGTACAACCTGT
Organism: Trileptium ribeirensis; assembly: GCA_030248225.1. Taxonomy (NCBI): domain Eukaryota; kingdom Metazoa; phylum Nematoda; class Enoplea; order Enoplida; family Thoracostomopsidae; genus Trileptium; species Trileptium ribeirensis. The sequence continues at coordinate 71,708 of JASANE010028067.1, forward strand.
GGACACAAGAGAAAACGTAGCCTGAGTTGGGACTAAACTACAAATTGTACTTAATTCATGACATATGAATATAAATATACAACGCAAAATATTGTTTATATATAGAAATTAACAGATAATCAACCCATTCCTTTTTTATAGTGTCTTTTGGTAGGTTTTACGGTTTCTGCAAATTCATACATAGTCAGCAATGTGCCACGGATTTTGTATCAACACGCAAATTTCACTTCATTCATTTCAGTTCAGTAGTTCTGTTTAATGACTAAAATATTGTCGTGTCGGTGATTCGTAAAGGCCATAAATGTTGAATCTGCTGAAAAAATTAAGCGACAAAATTTGCTACACCAATGTTACTCAAAACAGTGACTATGCCGGACGAAGAGTGGACTTTTATTACCCTTTTAAACTTCCTTGAGGACGTCATGCAACCCAGTAATACACCAATGTGTCTATTAGTGAGATCAGACAAGAACACTCTCCTATGCTAGTCGGTTCCCATAACGCTGACATTTTTGTCATAAGCTGGCTGGCGGAGAGCTCAGCTGTGACAAGTCTTCGTAAAGGAAAGTCATGGGGTGTTTTCCTACAGATCGATAAGCCGAAACTGATCAATTTTGAAGATACAGAGACAAATTTTATAGAATTCGACTCAGCTCGACGAGCTGGTACAGAAATTATCCACTTTTGCTCATTTTTATGAAATTTTGTTTTCGATTTTTTTTGGTAGGTACCCAAATGATTCCGTAGGTACCCAAAATTTTCGAATTTATTTTCCTCCATAACTGTATAATTTCAGCCTTGTGGCTAAAGGGAAAGATCCAGTTATGTCTAAATAGCGTAACAAAATCCTTGGTGCGTAACTTAGAATTTAACCGTTGCGTTCACTACAATACATCCTCCGCTCAGTCAATTATAGTGTAAATGATAGCGGATATTGTGCTAGTACCCAATCGCCGACCTAATTAGTCGACCATAAATTCTGAATATTATGAGTTTCAATCGCCAAGGTCACATATTCTATCAGTTCGAGGTCATTATACTTGCACTAACAACATATCAAAGCCAGTGTGTCAAACTATACACGTGGCTAATCAATGAAGTCAAAATTTTAATCAAACAAAGCAAGTGTACCTATAATTTACCGGAATAAATTTATATGTGTCAATATTGATATTATTTGTATACAAATTATACATCTCCGTAAATAACTGTTATATATATAGATATATCTTTGTACACACATTTAATATATATTTATTGGTTTTATCTACCTCTTTACATAAGATGTATACATTCCGTTAACTCAAATAATAAACTCACTTTCAGTGAAAGGTAATTTATCTCTTCAGCTGTTTCTATATGGTTTAGTTAGATATCAATACAACAATATCGTTTATTAGCCGGCCTGAATTGTACAGCTCTGTGTTTCGTTGTCCGATATGTTTATATATTTTAGAATAAAGCTCTAGTAGAACCTGTAAAAGCGGTAAAGAGGTGTGTTTTATTAACCCTGAGATGAAGCCGATCTGTCGTGATAACAGTCAGGATGACTTTAGCGTAGAAACTTGCCTGAAGTGATAAAGCGAAAAAACTACCTGAATATGAAGAGATGCACGAAAGGCCTTACGTTGGACCAGTGGGGATTCAAATCCGGATTTCTAGCTTGCAAGACTACCGCGGTGGAACTACACCACAGCCCCCGATCAACTAGCGTTGAAACTACGCTATTTAAGCTGGCGTCGAGAGACGTTACGAATATGTATTGAGCAAAATTTAGCTCTACGTGTGTCATTTATGCTTGACTAAAGTATCCATCTTACCACACTATTTTGGTATTTTGTTAAAAAGTTAAGTTGCTAAACTGCTTCTAGTCAACCAATACGTCCACATTTTGTCCGTGAACATCCAAGTTTTTCTCGTATTTGAGCTAAAGAGAACTATGTTGGTGCAACAATGTTTGCTAAACCACAACAGGACAAATTGGTTCAAGACATCACAACTACATTAAATTTGTTATCGAACAAACATGGGAAACATAATATCACACATGTTTATATGTGTGAGGACCTAGGTCTTATAATTAGTAACGATCCTAAAACCTTCAAACGATATTATAGCAAAAGCATAGCGCACTCTTAATATGCTTTGTCGCTGCTTTATAAATAGCAATACCGAATCAGTTGTGCGGTCATAGTTATCCTATGTTCATCTAATCATGCAGTACTCAAACCAAGTTTGGTCACCGTGTTGCATATCGGTAGATGAAAAAAGTGTAGTGTTGCTTCACACGACAATTAGCTGCAAGAGTAGCAATTACAACAATATTCATATCCTGAAAGATCAGTATACTTTAGGCTGGAGTCACTTAAACGTCGCCGGTTGAAACACGATCTTATTATGTCCTTCAAGTGTCTCAACCAAAAACTCACACGTACACACCTGCGGCACCGCTGGGAAGGCAGGGTGGACGATCTGTCAGGGAGGACCCGACCTCGAAGGGTAACTCCCCTAACCCTACAGGCATGTATGGTCTTAACATTATTAAGCATAGCGTCGCGGTTAGATCTGTTGATGTCTAGGATCAACTATCCGACTTTATTGGAAATGAGCCCCCTGGCTGAAGCACAAAATATTCAAATTTTGACGCACGCATTAGATAAAGACACTTAAACCACTTTTTGAAATATGACAGAAGCCTATTACAATCAGATGTAAGTGGTGTTTACTTCTTTCCTAATTCCAATTTTATTAAACAAAAAGTAGAACATGTTATCACTTTATATAAATTAAATTTAATACTTTTATATATACATTATTATTATATTTATTACACGTTAGAATATTAGAGTGAAACAGTTTGTGTAATCCTAAATAGGTAACAACTGCAGCTGAGTCGCTTAAATTTTTAAAGCGGATATAAGCATATACCAATAATTATCGCTAGTATAACCTTTGAATAATAAGTGCGGCAGACCAACTAATTTTGGCAGATAACGTTGATGATGTATAAGCTAATGGCCTTTGCTAAGTCGCATGCGTTGAATGAAAATTTTCGGATGGCTTTGCTCTTAGTAACATATGTTTGACTTTAGGACGAAAGTAGAGGGATAATATTTGTTATCCAGAAATTAACGTTGCTGAGTCATGATAGCTCCTACAAAATTGTTGCTTATTCATTAGCGCCTACAAATTTGCAAATTTCAAAAATTTTAAAACACCGACAGGGCTAAATTTTGAGACTGTTTTGATCGCTAAATATATAAAGGGCCTTGAATGATATAGTAAGCAGTTAGAAGGCCATGTTCCAGTTGAAAACAATACAAATCTTGCCATTGTGACGTTTAGGATCGTAAGATAAATGTATTCTACGCCATTCTCAATATACTAAACCAAAGCCTTAGCCTAAGCTTCGCATCTTATATAACACTTAGCCTAAGCCTAAGCTTAAGGGCGGAGACTACCGTCCTCCGTTCCCTGAACTCCCACACTAAGCTGTTTTTTCAATAACGATATAACGTCCGAACTCGAAAGGTGCCAAAGCCCGAAAACTGTCCACATTGGGAAATAATTTTATTACAAGTCTTACCAATCATATTCTCTATTTCTGTAAAACAGTTTTCAAATATGCTGCAAATAATGTTGGAAATAAGTGATAGTTTCAGGTGTTTATCGCAAAATACTGTTGTTATACCGTATTTCTAATGGATTTCAGTATAGTGATAAATGTTTGAAGGTTGTTGTGCAGATTACAATATTCGAGAATATTTTACATGCTACTGCTTTGTTTCATGCTTAACTTATCTGTGCATTTTAAGCTCTAAATTCAAAATAATTTTAAGTTAGCAACATCCGTATAAATAATGTCATACTGAATTAAATTTTCTTGGTTTTACGACAACCCTTATACATAAATCGCATATTTAAAATCATGTTAAATCGGCATCAAGTTTTGATCATCGAAACTAGGTTTAATGACGTGTCGTGTGTTGGCTGCCATAATTTCATAAAACGCTTGTTGTACTTATAATTCTATTATTTTGAAGCATTGTTGTAGAAGATGCAGCTGCCCAGTACAGACGACAATGTGCAATATCAAGTACCCACGCTTATACCCACATATCTTGGTGCCTCGTGGGGGTTTTGATATTATTTGAATTTTGAAATTCTAAAATATATATTGGGACATAATATACTTTGATTTGAAATTTTATGATGTTAAATTAATACCGTTCCAAATTATTTTAATAATTAAATAAGGTTTCTATTATGTGTTCTATAGTGTGATCAAAATGACTTCGAAAGTCACTAATTTAGTATCATTATGAACGTCATTTACGCCATGCTGAATACTAAATTTGGTACATGCAATATATATTTCTAGTTTAGAAGGAATGTAGAGTTATTGACCCAGACTGACTGTTTCTTAAATTTTTACCCGCAATTGTGCACACAGGATGCAGACGTAATCGCATTAGGATGCACTTTATAATGTCCGTGCCATTTGGAATATTTGACCTCTATATCCAACTCCTAAAAAACTATACACCGCAAACGGTCGTTTTCACACCAACGCTACGTTTAAAAATGAGAGAAAATGCCATGCTGCAATTTTACGTTATGCTTTGGTGTCATTGTTACCGTAGTTATTTGTTTAAACGATATCATGGACTCAAGTTCCAAATGGCGAAAGCATTATAACGTGAACCCCATACTATACCTTAGAATTTTTCCTGCAAAGTTGGAAAATAGTTTTATCGCCAGTTTGCCTTTTAAGAAGATGGTCTTGCAAAAACGATAATTAACAGCCGCGTTTGATACAGATACAATGACATTATGAAGCTAATTAGCCAAGATGGCAAGCTACACGTTTACTTATCAGGAGCTGTCTCTGCATAATCACCGCAACAGAAACGAAGCAGATACGTACGTATTCAATGTATTATTTTACATCTCCGTCACATTAAAAAGTACATGATTCTGTTTTCATCGGTAGACATGCAAACGATAGCATACTGTTCTCTTGCATAGGTACACCGATTGGGATTCATATAAGGAGTAAAACCTATAAATCTTGTTTTTATCACCTGAAATTATTTTACCAATAATTGTTAAATTTACGACGTTTGAGCAATTCACGTTTTTAATTACATTTTACAAAATGAATATATATTAAAACTAAAACTCGATCCAACGAAATTGGCATATATACTACAAGTGCTAACGCAGACGCAATTCAGCTTGTTTACAATTAAAATTAGCAACGTAGCCATGTATTCAAATTACATTTAACAAACTTTTGTAACTTTTGAAACTATAAGACAACTGATAGTTTAGTCATATTAATACTAGAATTATGGTCTGCTTTTAATTTGAGCATATCTCCAAATGCCATATATCTTCAACATGGGTTTCCGGTAGCCTGGATAATTCGATAATTCGTCGTACAGCTACTCTTCCTGATCCGTTTCTTGCCAATTTTATGGTGATTCCGGACTGCTGTATTTTGAAATTGGTACAGACGTGGGTCAATGTTAAAAGGAGTTGCTGAGTTTACAGTAAACAAATCTTGTTGTCAAGCAGTTCGCAGTTGGTGCATCGTGGCGCCTAAAAGTTGTGCAACTGCACAACGAAATGCACAAGAAAAGTATTTATGAAGGGATTTGACTGAGCGTTAATTCTTCGCAGCTTCCGAAGTTTATTCTTTCAGATTAAAACCGCCTTAATAGCAAAAAGATTTAGCAGGCTTATAAACAGGACCATCCGGTTCTGCGTTGTACTCCCTGGCCATTTGCGCTATATATCTACACAAATATTTGCTTATATCATCATCGCTCATATGATAAATGGGAGACCCTCGGTACGAAGCGCCGACCCCTGGAATGTCCGACCTCCACGCCTCCCACGACTGCCGGCTGACTCCTCTTGAGAACTCGGACCTTGAACAAGAGTGGTTCATATCCGCCGTGAATACAGCATATATATTCATATATTGAAATAGCTCGCATTTCGATTATGTGCGAAGTGTGAATAATAACTTGACGCTGTTATATCCGATCGTTTATACTACACACGGTTAAATTATCGTTGATTAAGCATTTCAAAAGGTAACAAGCCAGTTGATATAAATGCCGCGTACTATTTCATTCACAGTTACACACTCAGATATCGGAAAGCGACTGTGAGTGACTACAACTGTTTTATATCCGGTATCTGTCGCTACATCTAAGTTTATAGTTCACAATTCAGTCACTGATTTAATGCAATTCTTAAATTACAAGATATTTATTCTATTGTATGCTAGGCTTTGATTATAAGTATATATAGGCATGAAAATATAGTTAGTTCGCCGTATTTCACTCGCTTCCAACTATATTCCTAATCTAATATGATTACTTATAAAGCGTAGAAATAAAATTAACATGCACCGAAACTTGAGATTGGTTCAGGGGTGTCGCAAGCTCTTCAAAAGTGGTGGGTGGGGTCGTCTACAATGATTTTGTAATAACTCCATCAGTCAAATATTGGAAGAAGTGCGGCGGGGGTAGGCGGGGCGGTCTTCTGCCTTACCTTTACAACGCCCCTACATGGGTCCGTTTTGTATCCGACTCGAAAGAATGAAATCATTCGAAAGAATGAAATATCTAATTTTTAGTTTTCATTGCTAAATGTGCGGTAATTTAAAGGAAAAATGGCGAAAATATGGTCAACTGATAACACTTATTATTCACTAGAAGCTCAATCAACCGTGCTGTATGTACTTGACAGAGTTATTTTGAACCAACCTGAAGACTAACTAATAGGACAATGAAGGAGGGACTGGACCACACAGTCCCTTCATAGCAAAATCTATTCCTTCAAGATAGTTCAGAAGTTTTTGTTTTTAGTAATTATATTTTAGTTATCATAGGGCCATGGTCTTTGCCGGAAGCATAAAAATACGGCGCCGAGCTTGGCTCATCAGTAATTTTCTTGTATGGGTACAGTGTTCCAGAGCTTAAAACGAGACAAACATCGAGTTTTGAGCTCGTTCGCATATGGGTAGCCATTATTTCAATATTTTATCTGCTTGTGCAATCTACTAAGTCTTCCCCATTTTCACACTTGGTACTTTATGTTTACGACATTGGCACATTTATAAATTCATGCAAATATATATCTGCATAGTTATTTAACAACAAATTTAACAACAACAACAAAGAAGTTTATTAACAAATAGCACACCGATATCCGGAAAATCAGCCTAACGAGGTTTGCATCCGGCGTTAAGGCCATCATTGCGAGCTCGAAACTTAGGCAATGGCTTAGCGGACAAAATCTAATCATAAAATGAACGCATAAGTAAATTTCAAATAAAAGACAAGTTAATAAGTACAAATTCAACCGAAAAGGAACCAAATCTACTTACATTCGGTGAAAATATAGAGCACAAGATTAATATTTATTAAGGGACTAAATAGCATTTTATATTATTAAAAAAGTTTCTATTAAACTGTAAGAACTGGCTCAAGTCAAGCTTGTTTAAAAGTATTTTGAATTTTCTGCAGTCGGATGAACCTGCGCAAACAAAACTAGATAATTTATTCCACGCATCGATAGTTCTCACCGCGAAGCTATGTTTATAGCAGTTTGAATGAAACTTTGGTTTTATTAGTTTTCTTTCGTGACCACGCGTTTTCGTGTTGTGGGAAATTTCAAAAATGCTGTGACACCTATCAATTTCATTATTTAGGCTTTTGAAAACTAGAATAAGGTCATGTTTTAAACGACATAGTTCTAAAGGTTCAAACTTGAAGTATGTAAGCCGTTGCTTTTGCGACGTATAATAATAATAATACACATCATTTATATAGCGCCCTTTTCACCGAGGCGTTGCAAAAGCGCTTACAACATGAAACAAATATACATTAATATACATTAAATTAACAAATATACATATACATAAATGAACGTTATCGGGGAAAGCAGAGGCATTTTTTGCCTCTTTTTTCCATGAACAATATAACATTGAAGCGATTATCTCAATATTAACGAGGAAATAAATGAGTTTTGAGCCTGGATTTAAATGTAGACAATGTTAATTGCGAGTCTCGTAGTGCACGCGGTAGATTGTTCCATAATAGAGGCGCAATAAATGAAAATGATTTCGTGTTAACACTGCAGACTTTGAGAACACGTTCGTTCATTAAGCGAGGCGTCGAAGTAGTATGCAGTATCGCTGACAAATATCTAGGTTCGTGGCTGGCTAAAACGTTGCGTACTATCGTCAGTATTTTAAATATAACTCGTTGCCGCAATGGAAGTCAGTGTAAATTTCGCAATATCGGATGGATGGCGTCCACTTTCTTGAACAGGTTACTATTCGAGCTGCAGTATGGAGGACCCTGCGTAAAGGCTACAATGCGCAAACGGGTGTGCTTGAATACAGAGCGTTGCAGTAGTCTATCCTGCTCATGACAAAAACTCGAATCATGCTGTGTGCGGTTTCAGCATTCAATAGGCGGCGCAGGCGGCTTATAGAACGAAGTTTCCAGGTACATGTCGCTGCTAACTGGCTGATATGTTGGATCATATTTAGTTTATTGTCCAGCGCGACTCCGAGAATTTTGATAGATTTGACTGGTTATATCTGGACTGGACATATCGAAGATACCAAGCCGTATGGCCAGCCTTCTGGTAAAATACCGTTGCACTTAATCCAACTTATCTCTATTTCGAGCAAATAACATGGTGACCAAACTTGGCTATAATATTCCAATATTGGTCGAACATACGATAAATACGACAGTATTAATGACTCTGAGTTACAGTGAATGAAGAGGTTACCAACATATTGATTACACGATATGGTTTTGCAACGATGACATTGCAGCGCGTCTCAAATTTGAGGTCGCAGCTTATTATTACACCTAGGTCTTTACATGCGGAAACGCAGGGAATTACATTGCCTTGCAAACTATATTGAAATTTGAGGTTGCTTTTGCCCAAGTGTAAAATATTGCATTTCGAGACTGAAATAGAAAGTAGCCAGCATTTTGCCCGTTGTTCCAAGGAGATAAGTGCGTTCTGCAGATGAGTCGGAGCATTGTCATTAACATATAGTTTAACGTCGTCTGCAAAAACTTTATACTTGACATTATTTAAGCAATAAGCAACATCTTATATATATCAGAAGAGGCCTGCAATTTGGTAGTTGATATGCGACGACTGTAATAATATTTCACGAAATGTGCCGTATTATCATTAATCCTTCCATACCAGAATATAATTTGTGTATCATGGAATGTTTGAGAATCTCTAGCTGGCACCTTTGATCGAAGCCTGGTTATACGGATGAAAACGGCTTACGCAAACCAATGATCCGGTTCAGTAGTTGTTGGTCGATTCCTTCAGTAACTTCACAGAGGGAGTAACAACAACGCACGTTCAAAAATACGTCACACGATAGTTGACATAGTACAAAACAACATCCGTTATATTCATTTGGTGCCACGGGCAGAAAGGATCAACAAACATGTCTATTTATTTGATTAGGTATTTATTGATTTATTTTTATTTATTAAAGTATTTATATATGTGATAATTATATTAACAAAAGGTAATTCTGCTCACATATATTTCTACATTTAGTATCCATGCAGTAATACTATACACATCTGTATATAATTAGAGGTCAAGTATTTTCCACGTTAACGGTGGTGTAAAATTTAGACTACAACGAAGTGTTAGTTTTTCTCATAACCACGAAAGCTATGAAACTGTCGAAATTCGAACAGCAATATGTTATATACTGTTTTCAGTTTGGTTATCTAAATAAACAAAAATAAGCATGTTTCGAGTTTTAGTGTTTAGTAAATCAAGAGTTTACTACTTACTATCGATTCACATATTGTAAACAACATTAGTGTAATAAAACTTTGCTACGTTAGAAAACAACCTTAAAAAGATTGTGCTTACAACTACTTAATATTTAATTTTTCAACACTTCTCTCAATGTTTCAGGCTTTTGATGGACATGGACAGACGGAAGAATTATTTGGCATAATTAACCGCTATTTGGGCAAACTCTGTTTGCTGCGCCCGCACTGTTTCAATAAGTGGATCGTGCCGTGATACTCTGTTATACTCAGCAATTGACAGACAATGTGTTCGCTTTATCTTCTCCAAGGGTGTTTCAGTGCGTATCGTTTGAAGCTTTCTTGTTATCGGCCTTCCCCTCAAGGTTTGATGTAGCTAAGCCTCAGCCATCTGTCAATGTTATAAGAACAAAAATACGAACACCGATGATTGGCATCTTTGCTGTCGTCAAATCGTAGTTTGGGTTTTTCTTTCTAGCTGTTGCCCCCACAAGTTGCAAGAAACCTAAAAGTAGCTACAGTTTCGTAGAAAAGAAGGCAAAGTGGCCTTTTAATATATGTAGATAAGTGTTAAGCCCTTAAACGATGATTTATTATAATACTCTTAGCCAACTATTTTAATCCCATAAAGACTACAAATTAAACAAATTATCTATTGGTGTTTTAACGTGTTTTAAGATATTATTTGTAGATAACATTTTAATCAATTTACATTTTTAAATTAAATAAATATTTTCAAGCACTATCATTGAATTCGATTGCCATGCCTATTTCAATATATGTGATACACGTTAATATAAATAATTGTAAATTTTGTATTGCAAATTTCTTTTTTCGGAGACTTTTAAAAATTTAAATATCCTGCATATATTTGCTGAGCTACTAATTGATAATAAAGATTTATGAAATTATGTAAATAATTCAACTGTGCAATACTGAAATAAACTTGTGTTGCATTAAACAAAAAGGTATTCTCTTTACTACAGCACTTTTCAGGAAAAAGAGGGATTTCTTTATTTGGCAATAAATATGTGTAGGTGGCGTTAGAGAATACACCTAACATGTAAATATATGAGCTTACTGTCTAAAGCTAAGTAGAGAGTAGAATGCGAGTGTCACTGCTTTGTTTTCCGTTGAGTTAGCTGGCAAGCTACATCGAGATAATGTTTGCTGAGGCCGAGTTTTTACGCTTTATATAATCGTATTCGGTGTAATCAAGCGATAGTCTAAATTTCTATTAAGTAACGACAAAGCAAACGTTTCCACTTTCACCGAAATTCATAACCAGATTATATTTTTCTCTTATATATTAAAATCAACAACGTCATCTTTATAATAAAAAGCTTAATTTCGATTTATATATTTTCGTTCTGGCTTTATAGTTTATAGCTCATAACATTTCAAAATAGTACAAGAAGAATAGAAAATTGAAAGCTGAGGATGTTGTGTGTTTTAATATAGAAATTTAGTTTTAAATTACGAATTTTATCAAAGAGTTATGTAGCTATAGCCAGCAGTGTAACAATGAATGCGCAGGTGTGATCTATAGTCGAACAGACTTAAAGAAGAGTTTAGACATTGCTATTTTTCCGTGCGTCCATCATGCTTTTTAGAACTGAATAGAGAGCATCTTTAAATATAAATTAAAATAAAATACGATTTCTCAGTAGTGCGAGAAATTTTCAATTTTAGAATTGAATTTTTACGCTGCTCAAACTCATTAAAAATGCAAATAATTTGCGGAAGTGGAAATCACTTTTTATAGCGGCGATGGAATGAAAATAATTGAAAAAAGATTGAAGCGTCCGTGTACATAATAGTACCAAACATGGTGTTAATAAAGTCATTGTCTCATGACTAACTTATTCGGTTTATGTCATTACTACAGTTAAGTTTGGTTTGCAACACTATATTTTAAGAATTTTAGCGCGTTATGTTTACCCCTCACTATTTTATAGACGATAACATCTTAATCTGAACTGATTTTGGGGTGAAAAAAAAATTTTGTTCAACCCTTCTTGCTAATAAATGGAAATACTTGCAAACAATTTTCCAAGTATGTGCCAACCTATCATCGCATTGAATGGTAAAATATATAGGGAATTCTACCAAACGGTTTTCATGTTATAGGTGTTGCAATAAATATTGCAGCTAGGCAACAGGATAATCAATCTTAGGATAAATTTATTCAGTAATGAATAGAAAACTACATTGGTAAAATATATGGGAAATTCTGAATAACGATTTTCATGTTATAAGTGTTGCAATAAATATTGCAGCTAAGCAACAGGATTATCTAGGTTAGGATAAATTTAGTCAGTGAAGAATGGAAAACTACATTTTGCTAAATTTCTATTGTTTGGTAACTGTTGTAATTGCGTGTCATCGATGGCTATTGTTAAGACGTAGCCTACTATGCTATAATGCCCACGTTAATATTAGCCGTAAAGCTCAAAATGGGACCATAGTTTTATCGCTGAATTAATGTCTGCATACATCTAGGGTAAACACACAGCGTTAATAAATACATATAACTATATACGTTCCTACAATAATATATAAATATAGGCTATACATTATACAGTTATGTATATAAGTATCTATGTTTTAAATATATGTATACTTTTCCTACTTCATGGAAGCTTTTCTAAAGTATTATTTCTGCTCCATTTTTCAGCGTTGTTCTGGTTTCGTTTCAGTTGGTTTATGTTTTCGCAAAGATATTTTCTCGTAAAATTTAAATGATGACGATGATGATGGTGATGGCGGTAAAAGCAGTGCTTTCCAAAACCGACTGGCACTAGTAGTGTTCTTCTGTATTAATGCTTATTGCTGTTGTTGCTGTAATATCGAATCTGTAGTGAAAGAGGAAATAGCTTAATAATAATAATATAAGCAAGCTTGCATAGTTGCCAGTAGCAGATTTGAAAATCAAACCATTTCAATAGACTGTTTTTCGTTTGATTTCCGGAAAACATGATTCCACAAGCAGTAACAGCAGCGTGATTAATGCAATTTTATGACCGTTGTGCCATCGTGAATGCAACTCATCTGTGGAGCATTCGTACGCGATAGATGAATAGGTTGGAAACGATAATACGATTTTATACGGTTTGCTGTTATTTTCGAAATAGGAAAAGCTGAGATTAATCTACGATAGCGAAACCTCAAATGGGTCTTGATTTTAAACATGACTGTATCGAATAAAGATATTTATATATCGTATGAAACCTCCAGTTAAACATAGAGCTTCGCTTATTTGATAAGTGAAATTGTTTTATAAAAGAAAAACATCATAGGTTAATCACATCACTTTGAAAATGCACTGTTTCCGTGCGTTCGTAAGGAAAATCTGTTAATTTATTACAACGGTAGTTCAGTAAAATATGGCTAGCAATAGCATTGTTTCCCGTGTTGTTTGCGTTTATGATTATGCAACTGGTCTAATATTAACCGTAATAATGCTTAGGATCATTGCATAATTTTGTGATTCACAAAATAATATGAAAGAGAATTTCATTTTTATTTTCAACTACCGTTGGGCCTTCAGTACACGAAATTCACGGAAAATGTACAAGATTTGTACCAAATCCACAGGTTTATAGGACAGAAGAATAACCCATTATATTATTTTGTCGCAAAGATATGGCCTTTAGTTGTGCCTTTTACTACTACGAAGCTGAAGATTGCGAGGGCAACCTGCGCAAGCGAAATTTTATACTTTTCTGTATTATGTATTGCGGCGGTTAATCTGTTGGCAATATTGCTACATAGCTAGGTGGCCATTAATATCTGTGTTTGATTTTCCTTTTCGTTTTTACGGTTACAGTTCTTTTGTTCACTTATCATTAAAGTTCAGTTATCACGGTAGTTGGGAATACGCCGATCGAGGCGTTTGGTATCTTAATTAGGATCAGTAACCGTAAGTAATTTTAGCGCTACAAACTGGTTTAGAATGGTGACTTTTTGGAAAAAATATCTCAATATTATTAGAAAATCATTTTTTCCCAATATTTTGACAAGCCAATAACTACTTTCCTAAACAATAATCAATATAAATCAATCTATGCCACGAATAAATATGCATCCGAATAAACTTTCTAGATCATTGCTAGAAAACACGTACAGTTTACTCCAAACTGCCTTTAGTGTACTAAATTCGACAAAATGAATAATTTTTATATCAATAAGCTTGTTCTTTAAACATGTTCTTCAAATATAGCTGCTATGAAATAGCAGCTACATATCCTTACCAAGTTAGTGCTGTATAACATGAAATGTTCTACGAAATCAAAGAACTCAATATATTTTCTTATCTATTTGTGAAAATATTGCCGCATTGTAAATTTGGAAAACTAAAAAATATTTCCCGAAATTATGTGATTAATGAATATTTGCTTAATAGCTAGGAAAATATGTTTATGCAATCTATAAGAATATTTTTTGCGTATATTCAGAGAAATAGTTTCTCCTTAGTGTTTAGGAAAATATTCCAATGTGTGGTTTTCAGACAATTAGAACTTAGCATCAAAAATTTATAATACGTCATATTCCGTGCCATGATTGAAATGAAAGTCTAAATTAAATTTTTGTTAACCAAATTTTAACATGTAACCGTATTGCTAAAAAGCACAAAAATTTAAACTCGCAAATTTCACCTAAATTCAATAATCATAGAGCCTAATTTAGAAATCAAGCCTGATCCATTTAGGAGGTACTTGTCACGATATAAATTGACGACAGCTAAATCAGTTTATTTAGCTTGTTTAATTTAGCTAAAACACTGAGGCTTAGATGAAAAATTAGAAATAATTATCAGTGATACCTGGCAAACTTTATTGTCTGGTATTAAACGAAACTAACATGCTTTCACTGACCATCCTATTTGTTATTTAGCAAAATCGTGTCCCTCAACATTATAAAATCTATCAAAAATTATTTCTTTCTGTTCGCGAACCTCAATTGTTTATCAACCCAACGGAATTTTATCGCATTCGAATTAAAAAAAAACTATGTTGCCAACAATAACTGATAAACTATAGAAACGTTTCATTTGTACCCTCACATTTACATTCAATTTGTTCGCAAACGCAGTTGAATCCTAAGTCAATACTAATAATCGTCATGGAGCTATCATTGTAAGCCTGTATTTTTGAGATAGCAATAAATCGAAATCGCTTTGCTTACTTGTTCCATAACAATTTATGTGGATTCCACATCTTTTTTCAATATAGGACGGTTAGTGGGCGCATCTAAAAGTTTACTCGTGCATTAACAAATTTAATAGCTGCAATAAATCATACGAAGGCCGAAATGAACACAAAGATTACTAATAAATTATCTTAAATTCTTTTACCGAAGTGAATGAGATCTTACTATCCACATAGCCTAATTGCTTGAGCATGGCAATAATTGTCTCTAACATGACGTTCTGTCAAGTATATAAAAATTCTTTTTATCTCCAAAGTTTAAAATGAATTTCTGATTGTTTATTCGTTGTATTTTCTCAAACAAAAACACTTGAAATTCGAAGACATAAAATCTCTTGAAATGTTAAGGTTTGAAAAAATTTAATTCTTCATATTTTAAATTCTTCATGTATATTTGTTATTTAAGAAACTATCTTCATTTTCCGTAAAATGTATTCTGTGCTAACGAATATATATTTATTATACATTGTACAGCAGTTTAAAATCTTGGTGTTATAAGCAGGCCTTTATATACCAATCTAGATAAGAACACAATAACGACTGTCCAAGTTGTGTCTTACATATCATAGGCAGCATATAATATTTACTAAGTTGTTCTGGTGCAATTTGTTTGTCGATAATGTTCAGAATTGGTTGTACAACCATAAGAATTTTCCTATATGTATCGTAGAGATGGAATTTGTGACATAGCACTAAATATAACAACCTGCATAAAATCACAAGTGCAGTAAATATCTAACTGCTACAAGCCTAGCTAACTATTAACATTGTCAAGAATTAGTAGATTTGAAACTCATTAGTTTATCATGTGCAACATAAGCCTAGTTCAGTCTAAATAATTTCGTTCATAGTCTGAGCACAGGGAATATATGAATTTTATTAATAAAATTCAAATTTTATAACATAAAAACGCTTCGCTTTATAGTAATATCAAAATACTTGATATCTCAAATGGGAGATAGTTGTAAGCCGCTCAAAAGCACAGGAATGATCCGAGCACTAGAATTCCGGGGCTCTTACTACCACCATTTTTGATGGTCGCGACACACTATTTCTATAAAAGTTCCGAGGTCAGGCAATAATTGTTAAAAGTGGCAAGAATGCAGTTTTTGAACGGTCGTCGTATTGCGAGTTGGAAAACAGTATTAATTATCAGAAACGCCGATCTAGAAACTGCAGCCCAGATTTCTATGTTTCAGTTCAAGAACTAAATTGCCAACGGAGGGTTTTGTCTGAATTTTAATTTTACATAAATAATAATGATACGAAAATAGGGTATCAATCATACATTTGAATAAAATCGATTGTGTTCGCTATTTGAACGAATTGTACACGAATGTTGAATGATGAATTGCAAAAAGGTGATAACTACATACAACATATATGGTGCAAATATAAATATTCGTTATTTTCCATTCAATACATTTATATGAATTCATTAAATTTGGCTGCTTTAATTCCAGTAAAATGATGAAGAATTAGGAAGCTTAGCATGGCGACAAGCACATAGAATTGGTTAAGCATTTAAGAAATTTTAGAAATATATACGAAATACGCAGAAGTAGTGAACGACGATATTGCCAAATACCTCAGCATTTTGGGCTCATATATATCGCGGAGGTTTTCTTCTGATGCTCGCTGCATTGAACATTTTACATGGTTTGATAGACTTGATCGGACAAGTTTATCCGGACATGACAATAAGTGTAGAATAAGGATTAAGACCTGATCAGTGCAGAATGAGGATTGCGACCTGATTAGTTTAGCTAGAAGTATCGCCGAATCATCAACTGTTTCGCATATCGTTTGGGGTGAATCAAATGTCAGCGCTCTTGCCTTTGCTCTTCGTGCTATAGATACTGACATTATGGATCCAATCCAACGAACATTAAACAACCAACGATCAGCAGTGTTCTGCGCAAACGACTTTTTCAACACTGCCAATGACATAGTGGATTTTCGTCAACTTACGCAGCCGTAGCATGAGATTCTCGCCCAAAACCCACTTTGAGACACTTCATGAAAACCGAGTGTCTCAAAATCGAATCAAGCAACAACTGTACCATCAAACAATATTTTGGTAAGGCCTTTATTCTAGGAAAGATGAAAGGAAAAATGAAAGAAAGAAAAATATAGAAGAAAGTAAAAAGTCAATAAATTATTTTTTTACCTTCAGACTAGTCAACCTAATAACTAAAAACGAAAAATGCTACATTGTACTTCGTTTTACTAAGCTTATACGTGAAAAACGCGCAAAATAGCATAATTCAATAGTTGTATACAGTGAAACATTGAGCCAAGTTCCTATTCAGATTCAGTCAAAGTTCAACTCATGTATAGAGTTAAAAAGACCCGACTAAAATAGAATCAGCACTTAACCCCACGTTTATGTGGCTTAGGAGCGTTGAAATCATTATAGTAACAGAACAATAAAGTTAATTATTGAATGTCCAAAGTATTTGCATAAGTTTGCGAAAGTATCATGTAAATAATCAATTTTCACAATTCAGGCATAGCACCAGTTTTATTTCAATAACGTAGGATGTTTGTATACACTTAGTTAGGACATATTAACATATTTGATAATATCCAAAGTTTAATAATAGGAAACTACATATATACTTATTTATTAACATAACTTTATGATGAATAAAATTATCCGCTCTCGTTCGTGGAATTAGCAGTGCTTCAGCCGATTGTTACTGAAGGCATAATCTGATCAGACAATGAATGAGCTACTAATAGGGCTTATTTGTCTCTGCAACAAAATAGTGTAAGTTTATTCTTTTTCTACTAGTATATTCGAAATTGTGAAACTTTTAATTGTTTTGAGCATTTCTAGACACCGAGCCTGGAAAATTCTGATTTGACAAAAATTGTGCTGTCGATGAAAGGATTTTGGATTTTTTTATCCGATGGCTCTGAAAAGTGGTACAACCTGAACTGATGCGTATCCGAAATGGCTTAAATCGTAAAGATTACACTGCATCTACATTTAGAGAACTCTGTCGTCATAACAAAGCTTCAAGGAAAATAGGTTTCCATGAAATTTAAAAGAAGTTTCTTTCGCTTATGTACCACTAAAATATTATTTTAAAATTCAAAGCATTATTCTTTGAAATGTCAAAGATAATACTTAATAAGATAACTGTTTTAAAATAGTTCTTTGAAGATTAAAGAAATATTCTTTGATTTTTAAAAGAATATCTGGTGGTGCAAAAATCAAAAAACTTGTTTTAAATTTCATGGAAAATTTTTAGTTTAGGTGTAGAATTGTTTCTACTAAGCATTTAATAAAAATTACGAAAATCCATCAACCCAGTGATGGTTTATGAGTGACATAGCCAAATGAATTCTTTGCGCAATCCATCCCTACTTGACGCGACTCGGCTAAGTACGGTCAATTCGTTTTAATAAATCAATTTAGGCAAATTTTTAGATGCTTCACATTTAGGTCTATAACGGCTGCACTTATTCCACAACCAATACCTTCCCAAGAGTTATGCTTACTAAACTCACCATGTTCAAAAATAATTATACGCTCATTACTACAACTTGTTTGGTGAACAATCTTAAGGATTATCTCACATTATTGAATGACTAGTGAACGTAATTTTCACCTAAATATTTTGAGTTCGATACCTCGCGGTAATTATAAAATCGTTCACCGGTATTATAAATGAGAAATCTGACGTAACAATATCAAGTAAATCACTAGGTGTAGTAACTCTCCGCCAAACTATTACACAACTGCTCAGCAGCCTCTACCGATAGTGTATGCGCTACTCTTATGGGGGCACGTTCCTGCTCCGTATGTAAACCTATGGACTGACGCAGTGACTGGTTAATTATAATTTGGATTCATTATTACTGCACATACTTAACTGAATTTGTTGATACAGCGCTACGCCATGCAAACAGAATGTTTTTAACAGCTTTGAAGTGTTTTACATACTGCTACTGTCAAACTTGGAGTGGTAATTGCAGCGGTATAAACATTGATGCTGACATTGCAGTTCAAAACTCCATAGAATTTAGCCGCTGCAAGGATGCCTACTATTTCATCTGTTGCCTTGCAAAACGTAGGGATAGTTAGACTTGTTGGTTTCTTTATCCAAACCGTTAGCGGCAAAAAAGCCGTAAAGTAGAGTCACAGTTTATCTGAGCAGAGTAAGCGGTGTAAAAGTGTAGAATCTTGCTTGTTTATCTAAAATATAAAATCACTAAATTTAATACAAAACATAATCTAGGCATAACGATGGTTATCGTTGAAGCGTTTGCAACACAAATTTTTAAACCAAAGGGAAAATACGTTAATACAGAAATCGTATTTATAAATAAAGAACAAGTGTATATATATATATGAATCTAAAATTCGAAACTACAGATTTCCTGCTTGCGGCCCTTAATTGACCAACTTAGCGTAATAATCACTGAGGAAGAACTACTAACCTGTTTATATCAAACCATATATATCGTAGCCTTTATAAAGTAACGAAACAGAAGCGTTGTTTCTATAATTTAGATTGTAAAATGCATCAGCTGAACGCTGTAATATATCGATTTCTATATATAATATTAATTAGATCGGGCTTTTTATAAAAAGCTACCGAAACAGAAAATGGGAACGCTTTAAGGCAATAATGCTATGACCATCTTTTTCACATATGTTGTCAGACCACTTACGGCATGGCTGGGTTATAATGCTTCTGCAGAGGTCCGCCGCATGAAAGACATTGCAGTATAACAATTTGTTGCAGTTGAAGAACAGTAATGTATCCTCTGAGTTGGGTTTTAACAGAAAATACGAATCATCAATGAAATGTACGTCTTGCACATATGAAGCGGCGTGTTAACGCTTTGCTTGCTCTTGCCTATGATGTGATACCAGCATTTTATAGCTCCTTACAACGTACGTTTTACGCAGGATAAAAGCATATATTTTATACCAGAAATTCGCCGGTTTCCGAAGAAATATATAATTTCTCTATTTCCAATTTTTCATAAATTCATGAAAGTTTTTCTAAT
This sequence comes from Trileptium ribeirensis, assembly GCA_030248225.1. NCBI lineage: Eukaryota > Metazoa > Nematoda > Enoplea > Enoplida > Thoracostomopsidae > Trileptium > Trileptium ribeirensis. The sequence continues at coordinate 91,800 of JASANE010028067.1, forward strand.
TTTCATGAGTGCCACAAACTTGTGCAAAAACTAATGGTTATCTTTTTCACAAAATATTAGTTTAGTTGTCAAATAAACCAATTTCATTTTTCTTTTGAACCAATTCGATTAAAGTTTACTTCTTCGAAGCGTAAAGTTTGCTCTGTTTCTGCTTTCCATATCATTAAATCTAACTTAACTTTTTATTCTTTGTCTGTTTTGTTTGTTTTGCAATACAAATTTATATAAGTGAGGTCTTGTGGCGCAGCGATCATATTTTGATATATATATAATTGTACAGTTAAAGTATCAGATTAAAACTAATTTAGAATGAGATCAATTCAGCTTGACCTGGTATATTAAATTATATTCAATGTTACAGAAGGTTGTGTTTAACTTATGTTATTACTGCAAATCGATCAAGGATCAGCCCATGTACAAAAGGATAGTAAATTTGGCAAACTTGGCTAACATAACGCTTCAACATGTGCGATTGATCCTTTTTTCAACTCATCTGAATTAAATTTTATTTGCTAGCGAAACAGTTTGGATTCTTATTCTTCGTGCTAAGAAGGCTCAGAATTTATTGTTCAGTTCTATTCATTCTTTTTACTGTACGGTTTCGTTGCTGTAGTGGAATTACGGGAGGACACGTTTCTCCCAAAAATATGTCTGGAGTCAATGCCATGTAGGACCAGAAATATGCCAAGTTCATCAATTACGATGCATGCATATATAGAAATACGTTCTGGTGATGGCCCCTTACAGGTAGTTCTCCATAGAAATCTGCCATGTTGGTCAAGCATGTATGTAGATGTGAACAAATGGCAACCTGTTTACATATACCCGTACTGTTCTTGAAGCTTGTTTTTCCACCTAAACTGTTTCGTCCCAGATTATTCACATGTCTGGGCCCATCCATGGTGACGATCATCTAATCACAAACCCCAGTTTGTATGCAAGTTTAAATGTTTGAACTGCTGTATTAATAGAGATTAAAAAATAGTTACCTTATTACAAATTTTAGTAAAAAGTTTGTGAATTTACTTCTATACCACTGTTAAAAAGTTGAATATTCCTTTTATCTTTTCACAGTTGCGGATACATTTTAGGATATTAAAATTTGTATATAAATTTTAGGTGTTATAATATATAATAATTTATTCTTAACTATGGTTGTGTCTTCTGTGCCCTAAATTGGAGCAAACACGCGATTTTTAAATGAAATCCACAGCTCTGAGTAAATAACGACAACCTATTATAAGATTTTGTAGCAAAAATATAGTATCTTAGTTGTTTATTTTACTTATTTTTGGCTATGCATGTACACGGAAATGATATGCCGCCAAAGTTTCAAACGAATTACCATCATTCGTTTATGAGTTATATCTTGTGACGGTTAATATGTGGTTTTATCGCCAAGCTAAGCTTAATGAGTTAACGTTTAATGTAGCGTTTACGTCACAAAGGACCCCATGTGAAAGTTTTGTCCACCCAGAGTGTCTTTTCCACCATCAATAACATGGTGTCTTGGACAGCGTGGTATTTCTGATGGTATTTTCAGATAGTATACATAGGTAGTGTAGTGTCGATAATAGTATGTTGTAGACTACACAGTAAAATTTATATGGTGTTAGCTACACCATGCTGTTATTTATACACAATATATAATGGGTTTGTGTATGGTGCCCTTAACACCGTCAGTAAAAAACAATAGGTAGATTAAGACACTATAGCTACGTTGATGGTGTCTCATACACCATCTATTGCATTATATAGTGTAGGCATATACCGTATAGCACTGGATGGTATGGTCTAGACCATTGGGGGACAAAAGTTTCACATGGGGGTTCCTTTATAACGTAAACGCCGCATAACTTTGTTGTATATTTTTTAATAAAGAAATGAATGCCAATCTTCACTGTATTAGGGAATTCGTAGATAGAGGCTTTCAGTATGTAATATAAGTCAGGTTTAAATTTATCAATGAACATTCTAGATCAGTTTTCATTCACGCTAATGGTCAAAATTTATTATTTCCTGCAATTGTTAGCGAAGTTAATCTGTCGAACGTTAGTTGTTTTAGATGATATTGACGCGTTTGTTAGGAAATGTTTACTCAAAAACTGTATTTATGGTGATGTCGGTATTTCTCAGTGCCTGCTTCAAAGACTAGAAGACTAGGACAATTTCGGGCTGGGAGGGATTCTAGGAAAGATCTGCTTTTTATCTTCTGTACGCAAACCGCAATTTTAAAGTCAGGTATAAAGCAGATTCGTTTTATCACTGGTCGTCCTGTTGCAACTTAATTGCTACTATGTCTTAATCAATGGACCCAAGCTTTTGATAATAAGCGAACTGTTGACATTTCCTGTTTTTAGATATTTCAACAGCGTTTGAAACAGTTTCCCATGTGAAACTGCTATCTAAACTTAACTCTATTTAATTTAAGAATACAGCACTATCGATTGTTAAAGGGCTATTTAAGTAGCAGATGCTAATGTTTTAATGTAGATATAGTTTTAAATCTACTGTTGTTAAAGTTATATTATGTCGGCCCAAACATAACTTATTTGGGAGTATTCTATTTTAATATATATCAGGAGGTAACGGAAACTCCGGTTCCGGTTCCGGCGAAAATCGTGTTCCGGTTGCGGTTCCGGTAAAAGGCAAAAAATATAGTGGAGCCAAAATTCCGGTTTAGACAGTTTGTTAAAAATTATCCACATATTTGCTTCATCTGTGCTCCAATCATGCGTTAGGATTGATATGGTCTAACTTGATATACATAATAGAGTATGGATTATTGAAGTACTTAGCTTTAGGCGTGGCTAATATAAATTGCGCCAAGCACCAGCCAGTATGCTTGTAAACTTCATAATCAGTGTACATTGCACTAAAGTAACATATCTGCAAAGCAGCCAGAAACCGCGTTCTTGGGAATGAACTGATTGAAACTGTGCGAGCAGTATCACAGTTTGTTTCATTTATAGCATTCTGAACAGAAAATCAACATCATCATCTAACTGAGGGTCACAAGTTGTCCAACGCTAGCCTGAACAATGTTTCGCGCCGACGAACAAAAAATTATAGTATACCTTTTTGTATTCGTTTATATGAACAAATAATTTCAAGTTTCCTAGAACGTCTGTCTAGTAAAGGAAGACAGTAAAATTGTCTATGGTAAGCAATAAGACAGAAACAGAGCAAAACTGTCTAGTCTACGCTCTATGCGTTACAGGAACATTCAGTTTGATAGAGTGTATGCAAGAATGTACAGAGGAAGACATTTTGCCGCTGGGAGTCCAAACGACCAACATCTTGTACGATAAATACATATATTTTAGTTTCCTCAGCCTCTTCAAAGTCCTAGTAGCGAGGCAATAATGTCATCCCAATACATCAAGTTTAATGTAAAATTATTTTTAATACATTTTAAATCTACAGTGCCTTCATTTTGTCCTTCATCTGTTTTACTATGCATAAGTTTCGAACACCAGGTTCCTGTTCCGGTTTAAATGGATGGTTCCGGTTGCTGATTCCGGTTCCGTTAAATTGAGTTCCGTATATACATATATATATTACTGTTACTGATTTAACACTCTCGATTTAAAGATTTTTGCAGAATATGCAAAAATGGCCAATAATTTTGTCAACTGAAATGATACTGTGTTTGCTAACAACGATTTACAGGATATATTTAAATGGTCACCAAACGATGAGTTAAATTTGAAGAAATACTCCGTTTATCATTTTGGTTGTAATAAACCCACGAAAGACCTATAATATCTACGATTTTGTAATAAATACTTAGTTTCCACATTCAAAGACTTTGGTATGTACATTTCAGAATATCTGAATTTCTCTGATTATTTTACAAAACTTTTATATTAAGCCTTGTACGTTAAACTATATGAATTGAGCGTTTTATTGTTGAAATCTGGGTACTTTTCTCACAGTTTACAAAGTCTTTAATCGTCCAATTTTTGAATACTCATTCCAGGGCTACAATCCTCACTTATTAACCGATATCCGTGCACTTGAAGAACTGTCGCCTACCCGGTTTTGCAAAATTATATTACAAACATCGATTATATATTTTGAACCTAGCTTCACTTGAATCAAGAAGGTTAAAATTTTATGTACACTTTGTTCACAAAATTATTAATAATTTAGTAAATATTCAATTCATTTCCACATATTTTTTTTAAATTCCCTCTTATGTAGGAACAAACAATAACTTTTTAAAATTAGTTATACCAAGATAAAGGTACTTGACGATAAAGATACTAATATAAAGGTAAATACTTGTAGGTGCTTGTTTTCTAATAGAGTGATGATGCCTTGGAATTATCTACTTGACCTAGTAATTTGCTAGCTGTTTTTTAAAACTATATTACATTGAGTTGACTTATTGAATTTCTTGCTGAAGGACTCTTAGTGGCCAGGTTGGCTGATTTTCTACCACAGCTACGGTTGTTGATTACTTCAATTAAAATCAATCACCACTGCGATAAATCCTTATATCACGTATATACTTTCGTTAAGTCGTCCATATCCGTGAACAGGAAGGGTGTTATTGCAAAAACTTGTTTTCAAAGAATTTATTATTACTGTTGATGTTAAATAAATATTAGTATAAGGAATTTGGGAAATGATGTAATTTAGTTTATGCATCCAATGTCCATTTTCTGCTTTAACTATAAATTGCTTTATGTATTTTTGTGGCAGCCGTAAAGCTGTGACACTGTTTTCGACTTTGTTCGACTGAGCAGAGGGTTGTCTCACGGAAAGAAGAGAGTGTATGGTACATTTTAATAGTATATTTGGACTGGCCCTATCGCATACATTTATCCCGACATATTGCAACATATAACTATTACCGAGTCAGTTTTAGTGTCGTGCGTTTACGCCAATGACTGCTTTAAAACGACGATCTGACTGCATTGCAATGAAGAAATCAACTTCAACGAAGCCATTTGACATTATAAAATTTTTTAGTTAATGAAACCTTATGCCAAAGAATTTTAGTTAGAAAACCATCAAAACCCAATGCAAGCATATACAACGCATAGATATTTCGTCACCAATAAAACTATTTTTGAAGAAAATACTGTTTTCTAATTTATAATATTTCAATGCTGATATGGTGTATATTTATTTACCAAAGTCTTTCAGTCGTCCCCGACCTGGAATTAAAAACCAGGCTTAACATATACTGTGAAGTAACGTTTTGAAAAGAAATTCTCCGGGCAACAATCTTTTCCGCAGGTAAGTGTGAGTTTAGTGAAAATGGGAAGAATTACTCAAATTAAGCGGCTTATCTTACTTTTTAATAAACATTCATAAAGTGCATAGGTGCTGATATGATTTGCAAGTGTTGCAGTCGGTGACGGTGTTGACGATTCCATCGAAACATTTGTTGGCGCCTGCAACAAATGTATACATGAGTGGCTTTGTGTTGAAGCGCCAACCGACAACATTTCTACAAGTAATAAAAAGGCAGACGGCTGCGCGAGCGAAGCGAGCGCAGAAGCTCACCATTTTCGCCGATTTGGTAATCGAAAATTTCCAAAAAATGCAAAGGGGGTGGACCATTTACATCCTTTGGCAAGGAGTAAAAAATATAGGAAATATAGGCCAAAACCCAAAAATATAGGACAAAAAGTGAAAATATCGGAAATATATAACAATTGGCATGTTGCAAAAATTAAATATATATTCTAAATCTCCTTTTGAAACTAGCTGCTTCGCTGAGATGGTTGGGTATTCGCAATTTTGCGCCTTTTTTAAATAAATGATTATGTAGTCTGACAACTTTGTTTATGTACAAAGACTATGACCTAACACAATTTTCTCTATATAAATCCGGAAATTCGATATGAGTTGTCAGTTATCTATTATATATGTATTTAAGTGTACCAATTTTGGCTCAAGTACAATATTGAATGATTAATTCGGTATCAGAAATAATGAATAGTAATGGCCCATTACATATTAAAAGATGTAAAACAGCATTTTTATCACATCTCCAAGGTTGTCGAATCTCCAAGCTTGTCGGGATATTATTTTAGTTTTTTCTCATCTTTTCTACTCTGAAGTATATACGATACACTGATACTTCATTAAGGTGCACACATTTGGTAATCTATCCACTAACGCATAACTAAAGCTTAGAGGGTTTTGACAATCTGAAATCATCTCAACATATGGCCAATATAACCGCGGAGCCAGCGTTAACAATGTAAAGCTGTTCCATTGTTCGGAATTAACTCATTACATTTCTTTCATTAAACCTCGTTATGTTGATTCTGAAATTAGCAGTATGTGATTTGTTAATAAATTTTCTTGTTGTTTCTGTAATTGCAGACTTTGTAATCCAGCGAGCAAGCTTCTACATCGCTAACATGGTATAAACCCTTGAGCAAGCTCCAATAACCTTTATCTATACACTACTGGCACATATAAATAATGCAGCACACTGTCAATAAAGCTGCAAAAAGACATTGTGTGCCTTACGCTGTCGAGAAGTGACAATACCCCTAGTTAGCTACGTTTGAAAAAAATTTATAAAAACCTGTCTAAGACACCTTGTGGTCGACAATATGCATGTCACTGTCACTGTGTGGTGTATATAGGATTCCAAACGTTGGGAACATTATAACGTGAACGCCCCATAAGTCCCGAGCTCACCATGACGGCCTTAACGCCTGATGCAAACGTCGTTACGCTGACTGTTCTGTCGCCAGTATGCCAATGTTAATAAACAAACTGAGTGCTAGGTCTCGCTAATCATGTGCCATGTTAATCTCATCCGGTTACACCACGTATTTTGCCCAAATAACAAGATTCCCTTTTTCAACTACTCATGCGTCTCAATTTATAAATATAAATTTAAGTAATAAATATGTAGAAATATCATATACACAATGCACAAACTCACGTTTATATTGTTTTATTTACACTTGTACATATTGCAACACCGTATCACATCTGTGCAAGCATATAATGGCTACCAGCCAGACAAGTAATAGAAGTCTTAGTTCATTTCAAACGTAACTAAAATCAACAAGTAAATTTAGTACGTCAGGTGTATTGAGTAAAGTAACAATGGACACGGCAAACAACAGTCGGAAAATGAAACGTTTCACCACGACTTGAGAGACCACGATATTATACTAAGACCACGGTAATAAAGTAGCAAATTAACCTTGAACTGTATTACAGATCATCCAATTTTGAGCGAGCTGCAAACAACTAACTAACTATATACAAAAGAGACAGACAGAGGCAAAAACGTAGATGAAATTTTATTTATACTCAATTCAAACATACATGTGTTTTATTTTAAATTTATTTGAGACTTAATTTGGTTGTATATTTCACTTCCGATCTTGTTATAGATTTCAGTAATATACCATTATGGAATCTAAGTAGAGCTGATTTAAGTTTCTGTTGTTTGTTAGCGGATTCATGGACGCAGAGGTATAAGTTGGGACACCAAATATTTGAAGAAAAAATAAAAATACAAAAAATATATTAAATTTATTGATCAAAGATGGGTCGAAATTCGAGCCCACCCCGTCAAAAAATTTCTGGATGCGCCATTGCTATTGTGTCATGGAATTGCGGCAACTTGTGAGAAAATACAAACTGTAAAATTTTAAATAATTTCTGAGAAAGTTAAGTCCAGGAAATTCCACATATTGCGTTAGGTGTTTATAATTAGATGTATTAAGCTGGTTGCGCTCTATTTCTGACAATTACAGTTATTTATATAATATACAGTTGTTGTACTATTGTCATAACGGTTACGCTCTTCATGTTGTTGCTGATATATTTCAACTTGTTTGCTACTCCAGCGGTCCAATGCCAAAATGGCAGTGATATATAGCAAAAATTAGAAATGTGGTAAGACTATGGCTTTATAAATTTTAAACTCGTAACCGGATTGTGTTACCGTTCTTTAAATATCTTCGAAGCGGGTAACAAGTGTGAAATGTACGAATGTAAGAGTTGGATTTATATTTTTTTGTTTTACGCGATAAATGCATAATTATTGAAAACATTTCTACGGAATTAATGATCGCTTTACAAAAATCAAATCAAATCAAAATTTTATTCAGTTCTTATGGTACATACGAGACTTTACATTTACTGCAATGTTCTGCTTCTGAAACGCTTTTATACTGACCTGACAGTGAATGATTCATTGTACGGGAAACATAACTGGCAAAATTATTTTCCACAGAAACTTTATGAATACGTTTACATCGTCACAAAATCTGAATAGGAACTGACTTTGTTCCAGTGGCTGTTTACAAAAAATGTTAACGAAATGCATGGTGGGAAGCTGTGAGATTTTTTTGCTGTGTGTAATTTTGCTTGTATAATAATGTTGCATTCATTCCATTAAAATTAACAGCAGCCACAGCAGTAGGCAATAAAACACAACTGACCAATGGCGCTTTCAGCGGGATGCCGGGGAGTTGGGTGAGGAGGTGAGTGCCCGTCCCCCACAGCTTCTATTTTTGGGGCCACATAGGCGCTTTTCATAAAAATTTTCAACTCTATCGTGTGAAAAAACGTGAACATTGACAAAACTTACATCTAAATAACTCAAAAATTTTCAACGCTTTGCGCCCAACACCACATTTAAGGCATTATTATTTTACGTGGCCCCTTCCTTAACAAAATTCTGGATTCGCCACTACAACTGACGCATTTGAAGAAGGTACGAACATGTTTTAGGACTTGAGTTTGAAAACATTCGCTGAAACATAACCGGCATATTAAGATACAATTTGTACTTTCTCAATAAAAACATAACACAATGTTCTACTATTTTGTGACTATGCCGCAGTTGAAGGTAGATTTATTCACAGTATTTAGGTTTGTTATTTATCAGTGTTGCCAGCGCTATCATTTCGATGTGCATATAATTAAAAGAAATTTTCTGATGTGAATGCTGATGTCGGTAATATTAGCTGGTTAAGTAACGCAAAAACATCTAGTTAGCATAGTTAGTTTAGGTAACAGATATAGCATAGGTCTGCATAGGGGTAGGATGCCTAACACCAAAGGGCCTGATCTTCTCACGTCATATTTATTCCATGAAGCCCTGCATCCTTCTCACCTCCGCGCCGAGGGTGCCCGGAAAACTAGCAATTACGAGCAAAATCACAAACATTTTATGGCAAAATTGAGAAAAAGCATTACAAAAATTGGGGAGAATAGCAAAAATTTATGGCTACCACCGTGGCCGCAACCCGCTACGCAAGACTTCATGCCAGGACCATGTACCCCGGCTAAGCCAGCGCAGAATAGACAATTATGCATAAATTATTGTGGTGACATAACTTTTTGAAACGCACTCATCGTTTTCCTAGATTCCAAACTGATGAGCTTACCATTGATCTCTTGTCTGAGATTTTAATGTTGGGTAGCAGACTGGACTTATATTTATTGATCCATTGATTTTAACCGAAAATTTTGCTGTATTTCTCAGGTTTCAATGTTTTAAAATTTTTAATAAGCGCGATCATACTATATGTTTTCATAGATGGTATATAAGAAGATTAGTAGTATATATGAAGTCGTGTTGTGTGGAAAGAATTTGCAATGAATAAAATATGCAATTTTTCAATGTTTTTCAAGATGCTTTAGAGGACATAAATTTTTGGCAGAGAATCAAAGGGCAGCGCTAGCTCGATTCCTGAAAAGAGATCCAATCTTTTAATGTAGAAATTTAGCTCAATTTCAGCAGTAATTTGTTCCTAAATATTTTGTTTAAGTTGATGGATTTTACCTTATTAATTCGTAATAATTTGACAAAATAGTACAGACGGTTTCTAAGAAAACTTGTTTTTATTACTAAATTGCCGCCACACGACTCTCAAACACTGCCGTTCATAAATAGTAAGCAAATGTTGTGTGCGCCTTTGCATCAATGGCGTCGTTAGAAAATTTTGCGATGCATTGACTAAATAGAGATCGCGATATACAGAAAATTTTCTTGTAGTTGTAAATAGGGTTCCATAAACGAAAACTGAGGCTATGCCCCCGTTTCTAAATGCCCATTGTGGTCATCCCTAGCTTTATACCGTGTAGTGTCCATACAGCCGCTCTATGCGTGACTTTGTTTTTGAGTGTTTCCGTCTCGATAGGACACAGAAAAATAGTTTCATTTTCGAAACTCAGCAACTGTAAATTGTGATTAATGATAGATAGGAAAGGCACATGTGGTTAATTAGTAAGAGTTGATAATTTGATCGAAACATTGAAAACAAAACAAACAAACACATGATGCAATTTTTCATTGTGGAAAAACAATATTTGACTCTAACAACATGTTTTCAAGATATATTTTCAGACGACACGGTTGTTTTTCTGTGTGGCAGAATTAACGGGTGGATCTAGTTTCCCTCGCGAGATGGTTGCTTCAACAGTTGTGATTTGCTTTGCAGGTGCTGAAATTGAATCTAGGTCACGCTATGTTCTGTCATGTTAAGACAGTGTGATTTGCAGAGTGAATATTTATAATTAAGGTCAGAATAATTTATGGTGTGGTGTCAAAGAACAAAACAAAATGGAACCTAGTTTTGTTAGAGCACATGGCGCCGGTGTTAATAAGTGAATAAAATTGGCATGTTATTATTGCTACAAACACTGTAAACATTAAAACAGTTTGTTGTTATTGTTAGATGATCAATTATAATTGAGCGATACAAAACCTATTTCTATAATTTTTTTGTCTGATTGCAGAATTATTATGAAGCAGAAGGAATAGAGAGTTGACATTTATTTAACCTAATATTGTAGCTACATAACTTTTCTGTCTGATTGTAGAATTATTATGAAGCAGAAGGAATTGAGAGTTGACATTTATTTAACCTAATATTGTAGCTACATAACTTTTCTGTCTGATTGTAGAATTATTATGAAGCAGAAGGAATTGAGAGTTGACATTTATGTAACCTAATATTGTAGCTACATAACTTTTCTGTCTGATTGTAGAATTATTATGAAGCAGAAGGAATTGAGAGTTGACATTTATTTAACCTAATATTGTAGCTACATAACTTTTCTCTCTGATTGTAGAATTATTATGAAGCAGAAGGAATTGTGAGTTGACATTTATTTAACGTAATATTGTAGCTACATAACCTAAGCCTATAAGCATTACTACCTAGTCCGTGTCAGCACAAAATTGCTAATGTGACTTTAATGGGGGTTATAAAAGCAGTTTAGAAAGGCAAATTTCATAAAATGTAATGCAAAACAGGAAAGGTATATTGATGGCTCTAGACATATGCTATGACATTCCATTCTTTTTTGCTTATCAAGTCACATGTGGAATCTAATTTAAATACGAAGCTAAATTCCATTATGTTATAATCAGTCGTTTTACAAGTACTACTCCACAGTTAAGCGTAGCGTATTTTTTTCTTCTTTTAGAATTTGATAATGCGGCCATAATTGAAACCACATCTTTTGAAATTGGCAACAAATCCGGGTTTGTAAGTTTATGGGATATACAATCTAATGGTATAAAAAGGAATACTTTGTTGAGCGCTGTTCATCGATTTAGCTTTAAACTTAGTAAGGTCCGTCTAAAGATCTAAGCTTAGGATAGGCCAAGGCCACGGTTTTTGATTAGTGTCTGGAAAGCGACACGGTATTAATTTCACTTATCTTCGTCTCAGTGTGTTTCAAACAATGTATTATGTACTAGGACCAGTTCTGGCCCTAAGGGATCCCAGCTGCACCACGGTTTACTCTGTTGTGGTGCCCGGACAACCCCGGCTTCCACGACTCCCCGGTGATCTACGCGATGACCTAAGGGAACCGCTTAGCTTAGTAGGCTGCCGGCGGGTTAACCAGGGTGTTCGGCCTGGCCCCTATATTGGCCCACGTGTCTAGCGGTATGAGGTCCCCCGAGGGAGAGTCAACCCCTAAGCCTGCTCACAGGTAATAAGGCTGACTCGCCTTTCCCTCATATTCCACTTAACCCCTTAAGCTGGGTTCTCTGTTCCTAGGGTAGCCTTGGCGAGGCTCCTGGTTGGCAGTTTCCCTTGTGCTGTTGTCCCGTTCCAATCCTAGGGTGCTACGCGACTGACCCGGTAACCTAGAAGGTGACCATGTATAACTCCTAAAGGTGGCCTTGACTGGGTGTATTCCTGAGAATTGATTACCACTAACAACTACCTATAATAACTTTGGGGCACTGAGGCGGAGGCCCCAGTCCCTTGAATGTTTCATCTATAGTTGCTTGTGTTACCTATTGTGATGCGGGCTACGCAAAGCGACAATTTCGGGTTACGCAAAGCGACAATTTCTGCGGGAGCCGTCGCAGCGAGAGTTCCAGGTAGTTCACGTAAGACACGAACAAGGGGCGGGGTGCGGAGTGGATTGTGGACTCGGGCCTGCTTGCTATGACGCGAGATTCGTCCGGTTCCAAATCTTCCAGAGTTTCATTTAAAAATAATTTCTAAACTCTCACTAGGGTCGGAAAATTAGATAAGACTCGAACTGCTTGAATAAATTAAACACGGTTCAACTCTTTTACTGTCGAGCCTATGCTTTTGCACACACTATGAACATCGCCCAATTGGGGCATACTGCACGCTATATACAACAATTATATCGTAACGATAATTGAGACAACGCTAAAGTCGGGTACCCTGCAAGATACCCCGATAATAATATTGTATTTCAATTTGAAAACAGTGCCCCTGGACGATAGCCGGTTGATTCGAGCTCACTGTTTCATGAGAACGTAATCGACTCCCCCTTCAAATACGGCCTGCCCAACGAACCGATATCAAATTTTTCCTGATGTATCAAAACGAGAACAGGGCCTAAGGTTAATAGATTTTAAGCATTCGCAACAGAGGCTGGAGCGGCCCGCGAACGATCTAACTAATTCGGAACTCGCTCCCAGAGGGCTCCGGGAGAGGGCGGCGACCTGGATTTTCCCCGTAGTTGCACGGTTAGAAAATACACGTTCCGCCCAGGCTCAGTATATTTTAGTTCGCCGCCAGCTCCAGTCCCTGTCTCGTGCTAGGCTCAGCTAGTGAGCTTCTGAAAAAACCTTTTTGTCACGTTCTGGGCCGCAGTCGTCTGCATCGCATGCTAAGAAGAGACAGAAAAAACCAGCGAACGAATGGGGATTCGACGCTGCTGTTCGATTTTTAGATCGACGGGACAACTCGTGTCACCCGGAGATGCAGACGGCAACGTCCTTAGTCTCACTCTTATTATCGCCTAGGAAATTTTGCTGAACTTTCCAAAAGCGGCTCGCTATCGCTTGCCTCAGCACAATAAATTTTTGCTTACTAAGTTTGCCCTAAACTAGAAATTTTGCTCGGCATGATTTGTCCTAGATTAAAATTTTTGATCACCCCTCGGACCTGTAAACGAAAAGAAAACGCCCGAGGGGCGGGGAACCAGTCGAGATACGTGAGAACACGAATTTTGATCAGTTTAGGATGATTTTGCGAATTTTGACGGGGCTCGGCCCTTACGGACGCGCGGGGCATCCTTCCGACACCCCAGCGCCCGCAAGGACGACCCTTGGTAAGATCGAACAAACGAAGACCAGGGGAAGGCTCTCCACCGTGGGGGCACGGCGAGAAACCAACCCTGGCAAGCCTAGGAGCCCAAACGAAAAGCAAACACGTACCAAAACTTATAAATTTAAATGGCGACAACCGCCAAAAACAAAACCTAAACTCTCGACTGGTCCCGATCGAGGAATCGGGCAGT
>JASANE010028068.1:0-42500 GCA_030248225.1 Trileptium ribeirensis
GTATAACCTACTTCGTTCAGTTACGTATTGTGCTTGCACGGGTACTATGGATTCGATTTCTGTTCCAACAGTTTGTAGCCTTGAATCCGGTCATATAGTTGAAATAAACTTTTCCCACAGCTTTTAACTAACCTTAACGAGACCACGTGAGTATATTTTAATAAACAAGATAGACACAAACAATTCTAGGATATTTTTAGCGAAATTTTACTGCTTACATTAGAAAATTTTATTACAGATTCGTTTCAATTTATGATCGAATTTGCCGACGCGTCAGCGGCACAAATTGCTAAAATTGTAAGCAATCCTGGTTAATAATTGTATTGTTTTGTTGTTAGCTTCACTCAATCTGTGCATTAATACATTATATCAACATAGAAACGCACTGTATATTTTATCGTTTTGCACATTGATCTATAAGTTGTCTGCCCAAAGGAGATGCCGCAAATATAGCATTGTAATCTGAACGAAAAATATGATAGCAGCTTCTCAATTATATAAGTAAGAGGTAATCCGCTACAGGTTCGGTCCCGAAAGTTGCTTCTGCAGAATATTGTTAACCAATTACTATAATATTTTTCGCTTGCGCACTGGTGGCGTGTCGTTATTGTTTTGAAATTAATACGGGGACGCATAAAACAAAATAAACTATAAATATCTCAAGTTGTAACAAAATGTGTCTTCTACATAAATACGTGTAAGCTCTTTGACGTGAAGGGTGAGGCTCTTGGAAAGAACAACCTCGCGCCTCCTTGTCGCGGCAACAGATAGCACAAATTTATACAGAATCGTTTTTGGTAGAAATCTATACGCATAGTTGACATGCCCGTTACGGATATAATATGTTAACGATGATGCTGTGATTTATGATGAGTCCCGCTGACGACTTAGGGCCTATGGTGCGTGGCCGTTATAGCCATAATTGATTGCAACTAAAGCAAAATAATATAAGCTAACACGAACATATACAGGCTATGTATTTTGTAACACGATCAAGAAATCGCTCAGAGGTCGAAACTTTGAAACTATAGACGTTTGCTGCGCTGGTCACTAAGCTCATCTATGTTAAAATACAGTTTGTAATTGTGATAGTTTGACGTTAACTTACACGTCTTATGCATAATGAACCAAAATATAAACTTTTGTAAAGTTATAAAGCGTGTAGAGTAGCTCAGGGTCAGAGCAGAGGTGGGTAAAATTAACAAAGGTCGTAGCTTCGAATCCCACCTCTCTATCATGTTAGCTTTCAAAATAATATAAATTTAATATACTGCTTATATAGTCTTAGTCTGTTCCAATCCAATATTTAAAATAGAGTTTGATCGCGTTGCTATTACGATCTGAGACCATTGTTGATACTATGCCACGAAAACTTCAGCGACACATTATAAAGTCCTTAGTCAAAATGCTGTAATCATAATGATATCGCAGCTCAATTTCGTCTCTTTAAAAACTGCAATAGAAACTCAATTAAATCGTCGATCAAGCGAACCATTCTACACCTGTTAACACGTCGCGAACAACTTTTTTATTTCGACCAAGCAACAGATGCGATAAATTTGAAAACATGTTCAACTCGTTACACTAAAATCTACTTAAATATCGTTCAGTTATGTTTGAAAACAGTCCTTAATACCGGTTTATTTTGAACAGCGCAGAACAATATGACTCGAGCAAACATTTCGAAGTAACGTTCCTACATTTACAAGTTATAAAATTCATCTGTGTTGGGTAAATTTTCATTAAGAATTGCCATCAATACTACCAATGTTAAGAACGTGTCGTGAAAAATTTGTCGCACGACGATGCGGTTATTTGACCGGAAAGAGAGATAATTTCGATGATGACTTGATTTGGTTATGGGAATTCTGTTGGCTATGATATGATTGGCATGTTGTTGGACATTTCGCTTACAAATGAGCACGATTTAAGAAATGACAGTACCTGGGATTGAAACCGAACACCACGTTGTTTTTCATGTTTTGAAGTTTATGCCGATAACATGTATCCATCTACAGAGTATATATTTTTTCAGGCACTTGATGGACAAAATATTTATAATGGCTGTTGTACTCTTCGCTTGGATTATACCAAATTATCGACGCTCAGTGTGAAATACAATAGTGAAAAATCAAAGGACTATACTAATCCAAATCTTCCTACCGTCGAACTCGATCATGGTTTACCTTTTGGTTTGTATCGTCATTTTTTTCATCATAACTAAAACGCTGCAGCGTGTAGAGATCGACCGGAGTTCCCTCACATGTGTTTAACTGAGCAAAAATTCTTTTAAAATACTTTCTTAATCATCTGTGTCAAACATAGGTCATCACTGCTTGGTTTCTTGCTTGTTGGGGTGACCGATTGTCTTAAAATTATTTAACCCATTGAACCGGTTATTTTGAATTTATGTAGGGTATGTTATCAGCCATGCGGGATGGTGCAGAGTGTAATTTTGCTAAATTTTGGCAAAAAATGTCAAATTTTGGTATTTTCCTAGTTTGTTGTACATAGGGTTCTAAAACGCGTCTTCTATAAGTTTGTTTTTACGCTAAATTCTATGGTGCAATTAATAGCAACTGTGTGTTTGTGGTATGTTTTCACTACGCCGAAGCACTAAGCGCATGTGACTGGAACATGAATGATGAACTTGAGATTGTGATTTGGTATGCAGAGTTCTGCTTTATAGGTTCGGAAATTTTTGTCTTTTTGCCACCAGGGAAAAATAAAAGGCCTCATTCGTGGTTTTGCTGTGCTAAAAATGGCCGTAATGTTACTTTCGATGTATTGTTTTTGTATTACTGCCTTTTTGGATTTTGAAAATGACTCAGGAAGGCAGAATTAAAACGTCGAAATGGTCGCTGTATGCAGAATGGCCACACTAGCTCTCGGTTTGCGTGTTATATGCACAAGCGCTATCTCATTGTGTATGTCCGCAGAAGAAGTGATATATGAAGATTGGGTGGAGTACAAGTCGGTTCCCCTAGAACTTGGGATGTTGGGTCTACATTTGGTGGCCTAACAACATGGGTGGTGTGTGGTCATATTTATGACCCACTAGGCGGGTTATAAACTTGCGCCGAATAAGACCGCCGATGTTAACAACGCAAAGCTGAAAAGTGCCACACTTTTCCGCAGAGTCGGCCATTATCGACTCTTTGGTACGCTAATAATAGTGAAGCAGGATAAAACGGATGACATTTTATGTGCAGACTTATTTTTAGTGACCAAACGTTGCAATTGTAAAGAAAGAGTTACTCCATAGACTGGTCTCATAAGTGGATTTTGAAGACAGCGCTAAAAGCAATAATGGCTTATATATGTATTTAGTTAGTACATTTATTTTGTGTTCATTCACAAATATTTCAAGGTTTTCAAGGAAACTACATCGCGAAATATGTTGTGTTCGCTTTTTACATTTTCATACATTACGTATTGCGATTATTCTTACGATATTTGTACGACATTTATGTGTGGCGTACACTTCATATTTCAATGGCCGCATATGTATTACAGTATATAATCAAGAGCACATAGTCTGTTCTGCAGAACATCTCATACATCAGCGGCGTAATGGAATTTACCAGTACTAATAATGCTAGTTCTACGCTCTTCTTGCAGTGTTATTCGGCGACGACGTCTGAGGCTAAAGTTAGATTCATCCTAAAGAGAATTAATTGTAAGAAACATCCGAAATCGTTAAAGTATTGTGCTAAATTTGGGCGAGTGGTTGATGTACTAACTGCTTCTGGCAAACAGTTAAAACATTTGCACAGTCATATAAAAGCCGAAAAATATGTGAAGCCTTGCGACTTCGACATGAACGGAGTCTTTGGCTAACTCGTTGTGCTGTTTCTTTTCGCCAATTCTTTACATATATTTTCGATGATACAGTATCCCACAAAACAATCAATAATAATTAAACACTTAGAGGGAATTTTAACAGCTAAGAGCTAAAAAGCCAAAAAATGCCAGCTTATTATTAAATATCAATTTGCATCAATTCATATAGCGCAGCACATCATTGCACCAGTGAAGAATTTCTACGTGACAAGTTTCGAAGTATGCAACTTCGTTTTGTTGTAAAAAGATTCGTCCCAGCCATAATGTGGTAATAATATATTTGACAAAAGGTAAAGCTTGATCAGAGTCAGTACATTTGAATTAGAAATTATTTGGTGAAGTATAGACGAACTACCAATTTACTAACTACATTGTGGATCCAGTAATGTTGTTTGTGATAGTTTTGATCATTGATTTTAGATTTACCGCAAATTTACCATTCCTTAAAGGATTATTATATTATTTTTGAGTCGTATAATCACCTTCTGTTTCAAATCGCTTTCAAATTCAAACAGTTTTCACGTGTATAGATTATTTGTTCACATTGAATGTATAATAGAGTTAGTGAAAGATTTCCTCCAAAAATGTATTCAAGAGTATGCACACTATATTTCAGACATTGCAAGTGTTAGCGGACTGCAGTCGCACGTTTCTGGACCACTTAACCAAATAATACCAACTATTAATCCTACAGTCGCATTGCAAGCAGTTGGAAACCTGCAGCCCCAGCAGCTACCAATTATTCAAGGTGAGCATCTAGAAACCGTATAAATGTGCATAATGACTATAAAAATAACATTGTAATGTTGTAAAATCATTCTTTTGAAATCATTGCTTGCAGCGCGGTTTTTAAATTATTTTCATTTTTAATAACCCGTTTTATGCGAGCTGTACATGTATCGGCGTTTTTAAAAACCCTAAATATGCTTCAATACGTTATTCTACAAGATAGTTTAAAGAACTTCAACGAACTTCAATGGTACCCCCGGGCAAAATGTTAAAAATATGAGATTTCCGCAATGCCAAACTCTGAACTAACAAGTTTAATTTTGCGGCACAGTAAAAGATTCAGTTTCTCGCAGCAAAGAAGCTGTTTCCTAGGCATTTTCAAAACCACTGTGGGCAATTAAAATTAGCGGTGTGCACACAATGTGTCATATTGTTGTACACTACCGCTGTATACGTAGCGTTTATGTCCAATAAGCGACACTATCGCAATTAATGTGAAATGATAGCACCAAGTACGTAAACTATTCTGAAAACACATTTAACAACGCTGTTTAATTGGCTATATTTGCATATAGGTTATCATTATCTTTACGGTTTTAATATACTCTAAACGAAGTGTGCTGCGAATTGGTATGTCCAGCCTACATACCTTGCTGTGCTGCCGGATTTTTCATAAGTAGTATATCCCTGTAGTGACTGACTGTGTTGCGAAGTGGAAGTGTGATGTTCTAAGCTGTTCCGAGCCTACCATGGTGTATGAACTGCAGAGCCTATCCGAGTCTAGTGAATCTGAAAAAGTTGTGTTCATTCCTTAAAAGCTGTTTTCCAAACAACAAACACAAATATAACAATAAAAAATAATAAAATAATCAGCCAACAGCGAAAATAAGGAAAGGTACCTCGGCTGGGCTCTTAAAAGTTCCAAAAGCTACTATATATCTTTTATTGGCTTCTATATTACATATAGCTCCTAACATTAGCTAACGACATGCTTTTATTATCTTGAGACTGTAAGAGCCGAACCGAGTCTGTTTACATCGAAAGCCAAGCCTGACATGATTCAGAAAGAGCGAGTTGAACTGGAGCTTGAATATCGGGCCTTTTGAACAGCGTGTGAAAGTTTTTTCGTTATTCGACTTGTTTCTCAGAAAAGCACATAACCTATAAACATTAAAGTTTGCAAAATATCAATTAAAGCTTGCCTTTTAATTGTGGTGTTATGAAGTAATGCAGGTGTTATTTATTTTTGAACAAGACAGCTCGTTGTTGAATTAACTTTAGTGATACTTTTATTAATACTAAAAAATTGAATCACTCAGTCATTCAACAAAATTCTGTGGTATTTAATGCAAAAAGGACATTATACCTATGTATTGACGTACAAATATGACGACTCATTTCGAATGAAAACAACCGCGAATATACAAATATATTATGTGATCCAAGGCTTTGTCAATAAACATCCCGGGGCTGATTTCGCACTGCTACCTTCTTGGAATCATTGCACATTTGCACGCAGTACAGGAAATTATAAACGCTTTCAACACTAACAAGCGAACGAAACGACAAACTATGTTGGGTTTTATGGCGTAGTCATGCTATAATATTCCATGGAACCCATATCTTATGTTATGGGATTTGACCACGTAGTGCGCCCGCGGATAACGAGGTGAATTAAAAGTTGTTAATCCCATTACCAAAAGCAAGGTTCAGTCTTAATGTAACCAGTAGCCTATTCGTTTGTCGCCTATAACTCAAACAAATCTGTCGTAGTATGAGGGCGACATTGACGCATATGAAAACTTACTATGCTACATTTTTGTACCGTGAGTCAATTTAATTTCATTATTAATCCTATATCGTCAGGACTAGTTGCCATAGGCTTAGAAAACTTAATAGACTTATTGCATCACCCTTATAAGCAACGCATAATTTGGTTCTGCAATGTTTATATCACAGTAATTACAACAGATTTGCGAATTTCAAATATTGAATCAGTCTACTTGGCTTGGACGGGCCTTAGGAACCGGAATGCTGCGTATCTTTGTAAAAATTGTAGTTTCTTTTTAATTTAACAGTTACAATTAATGCTGTAAATTGTAATTGAGTTTGCTATAAACGTAAAAACAAACCAATCCGGTGTTGAATTCCGAAAGCCAAGACAGTTTTATTATGATGTATAATTATTGGTTCATATGACTTTTATAAGAAGTATCCGTATTATTCATTCAAACGAGGTGACTAGCCTTGCTGACCTCCGTATTACATTTTATCAGAACACACGAATATTATTACAGTTTCTTCGACAACGTAACGAGGCAAAAAATGTGCTATTAATTCTCAAGAAAGTATAACTAAGAATCTGTGTACATCTAATTTACCATGAATGTTCGTTCGCCGCAGTCACGTTCTGTTTTTATTCGCCACTCATACTATTAACGTGTACAATCCGGCGTTTTAGGAGCGTCAGCAGGACTTACAGCGAGCGTCGCTGGTCTGCCAATTCCAACAACAGTGAACCCATTCTTGACTGCTAATCAACTTCTTGCTGCTGGTATTCGAGTGGTGCCGAACCAAATGGCTACAGTAACTGCAGCACATATATCTCCTGTTATTCTTGTGTCTAGTCTTGACGAACAAGTGTGTTATTAATTAAGTTTGTAGTAGCGTTGAAAAAGAAGACCTGGTTAGAGAGTAATCTAGAGTAGAAACCTGGCTAACTGATATCCCTAAGTGTTGCGTTATAAGGATTTAATGGTTAGCAAAACGGTACCAGCAGTTCAGGAACATTCAGGATAGACCAGCTCTGACAAGGTACTTAATCGTTACGCCGAGTAGTATGCGTTTAGGTTTCGAAGCTAGCTTCAAGAAAGATGAGCGAAATCTTAGACGTTTCTATCTAAAATTTAAAGTAAACTATCAAAACTGCATTAAATTTTCTACTTCTGTTTTTAAACTATTATAACAGTTTTTACTTCTGAAACATTGATTATATATATGTCAAATCATCTTCAACATTGAATGAAATATTGGTGTTTAAAACGCCATATTCATGCATGGGCCGATGTCTGAAGTCTCAGGAGGGGTACCGTTTCCGCAGGGGGTGTCACCCTGATGCGGGAGGGAGTAAGGTTTCCGGGCGTGGGTGTGGCGCATTGGGCTTTTGTGCGCTCCGCGCCTTCGGGCGTCCGGGGGTTGGACAACTGCCAAGGAGGGGGAGCCAAGGAGCGGGGGGGGGGCTGGGATGGCGTCGGAGTCTTGGGGGAGTAACCCCCAACCCCCATGAGCATACCCGCTATATCTGCTTAGTTAAATGCGCTCACAAGATGTAAAAATAAACATGCAATACACCATAGTGTACATCTGACGTTCCATTAGAAGATTATAAGGCCCGCTATAGCTAAAACTAAAACAATATCAATTCAACTATAAAAGCCGTGTATCCGTGCGCACTAAAACAGGTCAAAGTTTTTAAATCATATATCTCGGTGTTAAGCCAAAACACATTTGACTTTAATGCCCAGAGGTAACTATTCGACATCCAGTTTAATTGTAAAAGTCATGAAAAAACTGTAACCGAGTCATGTACTCAATCACAACTTGTTACCGTATCCTTTTCTGACTTTGCTGACGTTTAACTTTACCTGATACCACTTGGCTTAATAATTACTTGTTTGGTGCGCTTCTCTTCACAATAATTTTAGTTGGGCATCTTTGATTAAATGTTGTTTATGTATAAATCATGGCGAGACATCAAGCTGAGATGTAGGTTCTTCTGTTTGTTTCTGTTTGAAACCCTCTCCCCAATATCGCTCCCATGGTAAAGATACAATTGCTGGAACAACAAAAAACAGTGCAAAAGTGTTAAAACTAAAAAGTTGTCAAAGCCATGAAACACACCAGTTTTATGCTACTTCATACTTTATATCTTCATTATATTTTGTCAATTTTCGGTATATTTTCTTTCAAGTAATATTTTTAACTTCCAAAAGTCTGCTTCCAAAGTCAGGCGAGTGTGTGCCTCTTTAAGATTTGATTTTTTCAAGAAATTGCTACATGTCATCTGTCAACCGAGAAAGGTGTTTAGATTAAATCAACAATCCTAACAGTTAAAAGACTTCTACTTGTTGTTTTAAAACTAAACAAATGCATAGAACTACCGTAAATTGATGACTTACTCACACAACGAACATTTGTTTTACAACAATTTTTAACGCTGAGAACAAGGTTTAAAACCAAACGCTTTTTTGAGACAAAAGCAGTAATAATTTGGTTGCTTTGATAGGAGTTAACTTTATTTAGAATTATCTGGTTTTATTGTGTTAACGACCTTTTCGTCCGACATTTTCCCCGTGAAAATAACCCTGAATAATATTTATATAGTAAATCCCAGTTCCAAAGGTTAGCAGTATTAACTGGTTTGCTTGACGGATTATAACAAGTTGAAGCGCTCGAATATATAAAGTCAATTCAAAAAGAATTAATTTATCTTTATTGCACGCAGTGCTCTATTTTGCCCATGTGGAGCGTTTTATTTTGATGGACAAATTTAGTATGTTCACACCATTTTGCGGAAAGCTTGTAGTTTGGTGGGTCAGAGCTGACCGAACTTGGACGACTCCGCTCATTATTAATATTTCTTATCGTTTGAAATGCGAAAAATTATGCTATTATTATGCCGCATGAATATGGAAATGCATTTGACTACGCTTGCCTTGACGTAATTCAAGGGCCTGCGTCAAAAGCAGATAGACCGCACATGACTGGAACAAATCAAAGATATTGCAAGGGAGTTTCCTCACTGTAAAGAGATTTACATTGTAGTTCGAATGCACTATATATATGCCATTGTAAAATATGTTTCAGTCTCTAGTTTATCACAACTTTATTTTCATTTCTGCCTTCATGTTAACTGAAATTTTATGTCGAATAACAAGTTTTTTTAATGTGACACCGATGTTCAGCTTTGTCATCTGTCTATGAATATATGTGTCAATTTCGCTTACTCTGCGTTTTTTGCAGCCTCTTTTCACATTTCTCGTTTTCTAAATTTTTAAATTGATGATTTGCTATTTTGGTTTCCTGTTTGACGCATGCTTGATTGCACGCTATATACCACAGTGTCAGCCAAAAATTTTGATGTTTTATACACTTATTTCACTTTATTTCAAAAGTAAAAATACCGAAATTTCAACATCTTTGTGTTCGAAACTGCACAGCAAGCATAGAAATATCAAGAAAATCAATACAAAAATAGAAAAAGCTAGGTATCGTTTTCGTTGAAAAGATTTGAATGAAATTAATTACATAAGAAATAATTTTTTATTGAAAAGTCCTTAGCGCTCACTTGTGTATGATTATTACAGTCAGTTGAATATCAGCTTCGTTTATGTTTTTGTTGCCCGTGCTACCATTTATTTTGTACTGAAAAATATAAAAAATATATCAAAAAATAAATTGTAACACAACTAATTGAACAACATAAATATGGCACTAGTGTTGACCAATGGCTGTGAAACCCGTCGGCTGGATATTAAACGGCCCACCGATGGCTTTCGGTTGGATGGCCGTTAGCGGCTGGTCTCTAGCCGTTAACGATTTGCTGCCGTTGACCGTCGCGAAAGCTGTTAGTCAGAAGTCATGGTCCGTCCGTTGGCCGACCGTGGTCTATACATTTATTGCTGTATAGCAAGTGAATTAAACCACACTACTGTAAAATTTTTGATGTTCATATATAGTCGCCTATAACCAACATGGAAGGATTTTGTACTGTTTTGTACCATCTTGTAATATTTAAGCATGTAATATATATGTTTATTATTAAACTAATGTGCGTCAATGTTTAATGATAGGCATCAAAGCCTGCCGTCGATAAGAACTAAATATGGTACAGTTTGCCCATACATGGGCGATGTCCGAAGTACCACGGGGATAGTGGGTGCGACGTAGGTCATCAGCTGGAAATTATTTTTGGAATTTTTTGGTACACAAATTTTCAGAATTTTTTGACACTCATTTTATCAATTTTCAACTAAAACTTTTGCGAATTTACGCCACATTTTCGCCAACAGTTTTCACGCGGGGAGTTGGGGGGGGGTACTGGAGTGCGGAATCAAAGGGAGGCGAATAGGTTAGCTTCGCGGGGGATTCGCCACGCGCCGGGAGGTGGGGTCCGAGTTCAGGGGATAATCCCACTGCCCCTATGAGCATGTATGGTGTTTTGCTTTAGTGTGCTTACCTACGCACTGGATGCGTCAATTTAGCGGCTGCTTTGTATGCCTTGCAAAATCTTGGTATGCAAATCGTTCAAATTTTCGGACAAACTCTGAATCAGAATTTACGAATATTACATCACTTTCGTAGTAAGAGAAGCCTTTTGGCCGTCGGCTTGCCAGAAATCTTACCAGTCAGCTGACAGCAAATCGTTTGACTTCAAAACCGACCGTGGCTTAAATTAATATGATACAGCGAGGTGAAGTCTAGTCCTCGTTGATTCAAAAAACACGCCTGGATTAATTCTCAATAATCGGTGGCAAAAAACTTATGATATTCCACTCATAATCACTTTCTCAGTTGATGGGTACAGTTCATAATTTTATTGTTTTCACCAGCTTTTGTTATTGAGACATGCTAAATCACAAATTTACACCGACTAGGTGTTGCGAAGGTACGATATCTGCTGTCCCTTGTAAATAGCTGTAATTTTGCATAGCAAGTTTTCTAGGCCAGCAAAAACGAATATATTATGGAATCAAAACTTGCAAGATATAGTGTTTTCAATTTCACATATGCATAATATAATTGAATTTGAATATTGGTGTTACCAAATCTTAAGTGGGTACGACTTTCACGCCCACGGCCTGCGGGTATATTTTTCAATGTTTTATTGGGTACTGAATCGCGGCCAAAGCGTACCATCTACTATGCAGTTGTCAGCTTGCTTCGTTCGGTTCCAACTGTAAACACAAGTATGCATATAGTGTGAAGCAACTTTTGCGGCAGGTGTATATTAAATGCCGTCGGTGTAAGCCTTTGAGAAAACTCAATTAATACTTATTTAACGTGGCTCGTACGTGATGATGCACAGTTATGAATAACTGTGGTAAAATGGTTAATTTCACACACTCCGTTCATAAATGTTTTCCTGCATGTACGAATATAAAATTCACTTTATAAAGCGGAACTTGTTGTGTTTCCAAGCAAAGACTTCTTGATCTTTGTCCATAGTCCTTTCAGGATTTTCTGATCTGCTGATCTTTCACGTGTTTTCATATTCATGACCATCTTTTCTATAAATGTTACCTTGTTTGGTTTCTTCTTTTCAGAATGTGACCTGCGATGCCCTCTTCACACTTTTTGGTATGTTAAAATTCTTCAAATTTACGTGTTTCGTCATTAAGTCTTTTCAGAAATTCTATATATAGATACAAAGAACAACTAACATTAAAATCGGCCTATAACAAAAACATTTAAAAGGGCTGATTTTTGGCAACGGGGTTTTGTATATATCATTATGCGCAATGAAGATATTTATCATAATTTAACGGTAAACTTTAAAAAATGAGTTCGGTCAAACCAGTTTGGTTTTTACACGATATATGGAATACACTGGCTACGAAGGTATGTTTTCTATTGCTATAATGAGGTTACGCTCATCAAAACGTCATCGGATAATTAACACAGGTTAGCAATTCTGTGGCATAGGGCGTTGAGTAGTACTTGAGTTTCCTATAATTCTGTCGTTTTATTCTGGATCTTTTACACACATGCTGGTACTCGAAGGTCCCGGGGGACTCGAGAGCAAGGCGGAGTCGGCTGTTGGCCGTCCAGGGGTAAACCGGCCAGCGGAAGCGGGGGCTATACAGCACTGGCGACACCGTGCCGGTGGTGGGTGTGGAGGCGTCCCCATCGACGCTATGTGGTCGGCTTCAAGGTGATATGTGTTCGTTTCTGGCGGTCGGCGGGGAGGGACAGGCGGGGGCGAGGGAGGTCGGCGCCTCAGGAAAAGAGTAAACTCCGTTACCAACTATGAGCATATATGATTATTTAGCAGTTACCTAAGCCGGAACATAGAAAATGACTTGTCACAATATTTTCATAGCAAACACAGTCAAAAACGTTTTCATGGTCCCAACTTTTTCACGAAATTATGAAATAGTTAAATTTAGTGGCAACATAACATTTTAATACAGTTAATGTGTGCAGGCGCTTTCGTGATTTAAAGATGCGGTGAAGCACTACATTTGAAAACTGTTCTTGGTTTCTGTGCAGCTTTATTTTACAATTTCCAACACTTCGTGCACTATGCAACACACGAAGCACTAGTTATACAACAAGATAACTGCGGGTTTAAAGCATTTTCAATTCAATTGCAGTTTTTTAGAAGATATTACACTGTTCCGCGGTCATCCGTCGTTCCGTCCACACAAATTGAGCTTTGTCAAACTTTAGTTCCAGTTGTAAACGATTTTAATATGGAAACATAGTACCTAAGAAATATGTCGTAAGTTTGCAGACAAATGTTTAGCAGGCGCATTGAACTTACGTTACTTTGGCTATTTCCGACGGGAGAATTTTTGCACAGAAACTATATAGCGTAATACATGAAAAAAAACTTTACATAAACTATATATTACGCAGATGTGAGCTGACAACATTTATCACATGGTATGAATTTGATTTTGTTCATGTTATTAACGAGTATGTTTTGTTGCTATATGTTTAATTCATAGTGTTGCCAGGAAAGGTAGCGACTGTAATGCTGTATTTTGATAAACCTGTTGCACTTTATATAAATTTTATTACGATCAAGGGTTCTGGACTAAAAGATTGGTCGATTAACAAGCAGTATGCGAAAACTCAATACTGAGTTACGCCTTGAGGCATTTTGGCTTCGACACCGCTGTCAAAAGATGGCGGTTTTAACAGACGCAATTTCTTCCAATTATAGCCGAGTGTTATCAGGTAAAAATGTGACCCACAGCGATTTGGAAATATATCTGAATAAAAGGTTAATTCAGAAAACTAGTAAACGTCCTTATAACATCTGCGTTTTAATGAAATTGGATTAAAATATTGCAAAAGTCAAAAAGGAACAGAGTCACTTAAAGATGTTTGACTCATGTCGGGAACACCACATTAACCTGCCAGTATACCTAACCCATATATGCTCATCGGAGAGAGGGGATTATCGCGCTGAGGCTCGAACTACACCTCGAGGCGGCGCCGATCACACCCAAGGACCAGCCTGCACTCCCAACCCCTCCTTGCGATTCGAGGGCGCGCGGTAAATTTTGGCAAAAATTGGTAAACCTAAGGAAAATTGTCGTAGAAATACACAAATCGAGGGAAAATAACAAAAATTTAGGTAAAATTATTAGAAACCGGGGAAAAATTGGCAAAAATTAGAAAAACATTTCTTGTACTAAAAAATTTCAAAAATTTTTCCTTTTGATAAGACTTCTCCGGCCGAACCACTGACCCCCTAGATATTCTGAAGGGCTGAAACTGAAGCTATCCCCTGAAACACGAGCTATCCCCATTTGACCTCGGGCCTTGAGCATGTATGGTTTAATTGTACTTCCTCACTATGCTATGTACATAGCCCAGCGGTAAACCGATTTGTGGGGTCTGCGGTGTACGATGTAGCGGACTAGTCTTAAGCCTTTGTTCAAATCTCGGAGCACAATTAGTTGTTTAAAGGCGTGTTCACACGCTCAAACTTTTTGCTCAAATTTTAACCAAAATTTGAGCTCAAATTTTTATCAAATTTTGATCAAAGTTTGAAAGCATCTTTTTTGCATGCTTGGTAAGTTTGAATGCGCGAACACTGTTCAAACTTTTTAAGGATATTCCTGTAACCAATCATCGACAAGATTCTTTACTTGAAAATTTTTGAGCTCAAATTTTGTTGTCAAATTTTGAAATATCGCAATTTTTCGTTAAAAATTACCGTCAAATTTTGATCAAAATTTGAGCAAAATGTGTGAGCGTGTGAACACGCCTTAAGAAGGTAAATGATTTGATTTAATGATAATTTGATTTGAACATAAACGGACAATTATCCAAAAAATGGCAGTCTGATAGTATAGGTAAGGTATTAGAAACTGCATCATTTATTAGCAACGGTGAGCAGATACATGTGAATTTTTTAAAATATGCAGTCAAATAGGGAAATTACGCTTCGGATCTTTTACATAAACTCCCACAAGTCAAAATTTGACGATTTTATAGATAAAATAGATTTTGGTACAAATTGACTTAGCTCGATGAGCCTGTTCAGGAACTTTCCTTTGTGGTCATATGTTGATAAAAAGTTGCTTTCGGTTTTTTGTGTTCCCATTGGTCGCTCTTTGGTATTATAAAATTTAGAAAAAATTCTCTAAATGAATAATTTTATTATCTTTCAAACCCCATTGTCAAGCTGAGTCAATTTAGGCTTAGAATTAGGCTTTGCCTCAGAACTTAAGATAAATGGAAACGGGTCCTTAATCCGTGACTGATTCAGCCGATTTTACAACGTCCGCTTCAGCTCATCAATACGGTTTAAATGATTTATAAAATTATATACAATTTTGAGATGTATATGTACCATTTACGTATTATATATGTCATATTTGCACATATATAGTGAAAAAATCTGGCCCAAACCTATTGTCGGGCTGAATCGATTGGTAACAAAAATATCGCAGCTCCCGCAAAATTGACCATGGGTTGGTGGGCTAACGCAAAATACCCCAGGTTCCTTTTTATAATATTCATTTCCCCTGAAATATTAAAAATTCATGGTAGATGCTTTAATGTATTTAGTATAAGCAAGTATGCATTAGGGAAGATTATACCACTTCCCTGCACTCTAATGTAACCCCGTGTCCCCATGTACAGTCCCCTTCATTTCTGGGGGGTGCCCATGCACAGACCTTCTCATTTCTGGGGGTCGTCATGCATAGACCCCACATTTTGTGGGAGATTGCTCGGACCCTCCCTCATTTTGTGGGTGTAGGGGGGTAAGTCGCCGCCGCTCGCGGTTTGGGGGGAGGTGCGGTGTATAATCAGCTATCGGTTCAATCGACCCAATACCCTCTAACTGGGGTCCGATCAACCCCCCCCCACAAAATGAAGGTGGTCGGAGCTACCCTTCAAAGAAAACATGATGGGGTATGTGTATGACGACCCCTAACAGAAATGAAGGGGTTCTCGTCGCCGCAAACGCTGTGCCATCAAACAAAGGTTAACATTAGAGTGCAGGAAAGTGCTATACACTTCCCTAATGAACTCTTGGTATAAGCAATATCGCCAAAGCAATATAAGTTATATTTTTTCTCTTTATAGGTGTATATGGCGACGTACAAAGGGTGAAAATTCTTTTCAACAAGAAAGATAACGCATTGATCCAATACGCCGAGCCCATTCAAGCGCAGCTAGGTAATCAGTAGTGTTCGTGCTTTTTGTATATTTGATATTTGATAAATGCTGTTTGAAGAGAAAGACGTAAGCTGTTAGCTTGTCTGTAACTCCGTGTTTAAACTAGATGTTTCTCTGAAACCACTGGGCTTTGCTGTGCTGTTAATTATGGGCTAGCAAACAGAAACCATGAACAATACTTGACATATCGCATCGAATAGGTAATAAAATCTCTTTACGCATAATCACACACAGTTACGCCTCGAATCATATTGGACCGTTAATTCCAAAATTACTAACAATAAATCAACTGAGGTCAATTTCCCAAAATTTATTCAAATTTAGGTCTGCAAAATGAGTTTACATAGTATTTTGAAATCAAATCCAAAATCGGATGAGGTCAACAGTATCCGATTGCGCAGGTGCATATATTGAGCCAACTAAAACAAAATATTTCAAAGCAATAAATGACATTAAAAATCCACAAATTTTGTAGTATGAATATATTTATTCTGCAGATTCGACAATGTTCGTAAAATGATGATAAAACACTATACAACCTATATATACATCAACTGACAAAATTTAAACCAAATACAGAAGTCTGTCGCAGGTTTTAGTAATAACGGGCAATACCTATGTGATTTAGGGCAAAATTAGTGGTTTTAGCTCTATTATTCAATTACCAAAAGGGCTATTGTCTAGATATTATGCCTGTGGGTGTAATATGTAAAATACCCTTGCAAATAAATTATTACATTACTTCAGTGGTCCAAATTTTCTAGCCGAAAATAACACATTTCGACTTGATTTTGGCCCAAAAGTGGGCGTTTCTCGATCCCGGCTCTATGGAATGTACAAGTAGACATTAATATTTTTATATTAAGTGCCGATGGTTGAACACAATCAGTGGTAAAAAATTACGGATATCCACCCATCTGTTCCTGAGCTATAGCCGTTGTTGTGATAAGGTTTTGCATTAAGTGAAGTGACCAAGAACCATAATTTATCTTACCGCAAAATAATTTTATTTAGCGATTAAATACGAATTTTAACATTTTCAATTTCATTTTCAATTCGAATTTTCATTTCAAGCTTCTAAAAACGTTATTGGCCTCACACAACAGACATTATAAAGCCTAATCTTCCTAAAATTTGTATATGTCTATTGGGCATAGTGGATAAAAGTTCCAAACTCCAACGCATGTCTTAGAACTAACTACTTGATGGTTGCAATTATCTACTGGGTGTAAATCCAACGGTGATATTTTTTAATTCACAAGCTTATTACTATGTCTTCAAACTTGGGTTGTTGCTTAGAGCAACCGTGTTGTTTTTTTGTTTTCTCACGTTGTGTTTTGCTTCGTTTTCACAGTATCCGTGAGAAAGTTTTCCGCTATCACATATGCAACTTCTCGCAAGCTTGCATAATTTCAAATAACCAGCAAAATATATGTATACTACGGTGTTGTTAGGATTTGGTATAGTTTCTTCCAAAAGATGTACGTCCCTGTCCATAATGAGTTCTAAACGGTGTCCCTATTATATGTAAAACCACAATGTCCATCACAATCTGTGCATAATCCCTAGATAATGCGTACCCTTCGTTGAAACTTGGTAATGCGTATGTCTTGTTCGAGGTATTCAATAGTTGGCTGAATCTAGTTTCGTCATATTCACTATGAAATATTACTAATGGTAAACGCAACAGTAAAAATAATAACCGTGCTAAATGACTCTAAGGGTTCAAACTTTTTATCTCGCTCATTACAAGCGCAATTTCGCTATTTGCGCAGAGATTGATAATTACGTTGGGTTTTCCATAGGTAATAACTAACGTTTATTATTCTCCTGTTGAATGACTTTTCAGCATATTATAGCACTTCTCAAGTATCGTTTACACCGTGGTAGGATACAACATTTAATACACATCCATTAAATTATTAGTCTATTGATGAAGGTCAAGGTTTAAATGCACGAAGATATGTCATCCTCTGAGGAATGCCCAGACAATGAAATTTTGCCTTTCTAGTACTGTTCTAAACTACCGAGTGAAACCCCGAGTTCAACTGACGCTTTGCTCCAAGTGTTTTCGATTTCTTTTGTAAAGTTTGTTTTACCTGTGTACAACGTGTACATAACAGCACGATACCGGTTTTTTACCACCGCTAAGCAGTAGGAAAGGGATTTCGGGATTTACGTGTGTAGTTTGAGCACCCATAGCCTATCGTATCGATTTGAATTCATGTGTATAATTTTGTGAATAACATTGATTTACGGTTCATCTCGAAAGGCTATATTTACAGCAACCTAAAGGTACCAGACAACAAATATATAGCGGGACACTTGTTCTTCTAATGTGGTGTTTATAAGTTATATGCTTCGTACTTTCACGCCTTCAGATCCTCACTCTTCATATAATTGCGTTTTTACGTTTGCGAAATGTCCTGTAATGCAAGTCAAACTTAACATAATGCAGAGTATTTCGTTGACATACAGAGCAGTGTGTATTATTAAAGAAGTGGTGCGAGATAAACATGTCAACATTTTTAAGATCAATAAATTTTCAAGCCGTTCATCCATAACTGTTCATACATACTCAAAATGTAAATTAATTCTGGATGTAAAGGGATAATAGCTGACTATAAAGATCCACTATAATGCCTTCATGGTACTTCATCATAAACGTATTAACATTTGAGGTTCTAATCAATATATGTATACATGTATATTTACTTTAGTGTCACTGTTTTAGCAATTCAACATTTGGACAAAGTCAAACTGTGGGGTCGTCAAATACACGTCACGACATCAAAACATATGAACGTTCAAATGCCAAAGGAAGGACAACCGGTAATTGCTGACACGTAAACTCGGTGTTACAGCAATAAAAACATTAACTGTCAATTTATTTTGCACAGATTGGTTAAATAAGTGTATGCTCTCCAAAATCTTCACAGAATTTAAGCTCTAGAAGTAATGAAACAGTAAACATTGACGATAGTATTTAAAGTAGAGCACTGAAGCGGGCGCTTTTTAATCGAGCGTTTTTACTAATCAGATTTCTTGCTGGAATATTTTGATCAGCAATCCTAATAATACATTTTCCATCTACTGCATCTGTTGAACAACAGGGATTTTAAGTAAGATGACATATCCCAGCAGGTAAAAACATTGTAATATGCTTGCCAGCTTGGGTTCGTTGAAGGTTTTTAATAGATCAAATAGCATGTTCGGTTTGTAGACATCCGATTGATATTGGTTTGTGTGTGTGATTTCGGTCCGTTACGTGATGAAATTTATTATTTTGAAATATGTATGATGGGTGATATCTCGAATTTACATCTCTTGCTACTGCGCAACCTATTAACCCATGGAGTTCCTTGGAAACTCTAATATATGCTTCTCTTTCGTAGCTTTGTCGCTTCTGTCATACTCTGTAATTATGCTTGTTCAATATTGCTGCAGCAAACTTTTGTTGCATTCGAGCTACAATGTCATTTTCATTCATCTACATTATGGTCCGGTCGTAATATGCAAAACATTTTATACACAACGGCTTACGCGGTAACAGAGATAAGTATTTCAACAGTTCTATGTTAATATAAACCTTTAGCTCTAGACCATGCTAGTATCTCCAGCATTCAGGCCAGCGAAGTTATACATCCTACGTTAATATCTTTCTAGGCTTAAAAGCTTAAATTTTGAATTTTTTTGGTTTCCAACCATAAAATCGCATAGAAATTGAGATAATTTTAGCTATGGCAAGAACAAAATTTCAATTCGTGGCAGAAAAAAATATAGTATTGATGCCTAGAGCATAGATAGCAGGAACCGAATATTGATCTAAACGCTAACCTGGAATCAATAACTCTATTTAGTTATACCTTTCTGAATGACTTGCTAATAATTATTCAATATAAGAGGACAAAATTACATCAGACATAGTTCATTTTAACAGGGCTATTTTATGTATGATGTTAAGCTCTGGCATTTCGTTAAATCAGGTGGCAATATATACTGTGATATGTTGAAAAACACCTGATTTGTTGAATTTCTTCTAGCTTATAAAAACTTAAATCAACGTTTAGGACGCAGGACTAACAAAAGATTATTCGCAGTCGTCATTGCACCGATTCAAAAAGCCGGGAAGCAAAAACTACATGAACATCTACCCGCCGTCAACAACATTGCATCTTTCAAATATACCGTTAGTTGTTGCTGAATATCTACCTGATAATCTAAACGATGTTACAATTTCGGCCCGAAAGAATATGCATACAGTCTCACAGGAGCAAGTATACAATAAGCAAGTTATTACCATTGGGTTAACTATGCCAGAGAGAGATTTAACAATTATTGATTCTAAACTGTAATCCCTATGTTGAAACATGCAACGGTCTCATATCTCAAATATTTATATCTAATATAACTCTTGCACAAAAATTCAATGGGATCATCATGAATTATTACTATTTGCAAAGAGAATATATGCATAAGTATGCTGTATTAAATTTTCATAAAGTTTATGTGATATAGCATAAATTAGGTAATGGATGTAAATAAATCAATATTCATCATCATTCTGTAAATTTGTAAGTGTATTGTACAGATATATCACGTTTCAAAAGCAACATCCGAGTTTACGCGCTATTATCATGCAGTAGTTGTTTGACACAAAGCGCACAAAATAATTGTGCTAAAACGAAAACCATATTGCATATATCATATAGCAATTTGTAACATACTTTATATAATAGAACAGTGTGCTACAAATATCTAACAAGATATTTGTAGCATGGCTAGGCGTGCATTCAAATATTTGTGTGCACGGTTGTACAGTTTACTCGTTCAAAATCGCGCCACCGCACTTGTTTGAACTCCTGAAATTACTGCATACAAATCTCTGAATGTACGGCATGCCGTGTTACAACAAATACGCGTCAAATAGCAAAGCTACTTTATAATTATAGTGCCCTGATTATAATGCTAAATCGGCTGTTAACTTATACTTTTACACTTATGTTCAATACACTGCGTATATGATGCATTGAATTCTATGTGTTCAATCAAATATAGTGCTGAGAGATACATTTATGCGCACAATTTTAGTCTACAACAACGTAATGGATCATTCGTTACGTCAATATTTCTTGTAACCAGCTTCCCATAATAGCCGAAGCCAAAAAACAAGCCATGCACATGTGTACTGTTGTTACGCCAACTTTTGGTCGACAGTATTTTTTGGCAACACTATTCATCAATGGGTTCTTTTTCTATCCCATTAAAAACCAATATAACTCTACCAATGTGTGACTAAATTCCCGCACAAGAAAGCGAGCGTCGTTTCATGAAACTTATGCAAGACTATATTGCTTAAAACGGTATTTCATTCCTGATGTTTAGTATTGATATAGCAAAATATTGTAGCAACTACAATCAAAAACTAATTAGGAAACTAAGCAAAAATAACATGGCGTAGCAAAATAAAAATTACACAATCTTAAACTAATACTCTATTTTCGTAAGTAAAACGAAGAATGGTACGTCGCCTAATGAAAATCTCAAAAATTCTTGAAAATTTTTTTGTTTCATCGCTTTTTGGCTTATTCGATTTTCAATAATATTTGTTATATTTGTAATACATTCTTAAGCTATTTTTTGGCAATCTGTAGAATTTGTATCCATTTCATTGGGATTAAAGTTAGTTTCAGCAAAAATGATTTATGGTAATACATGCGTCATTAATTTTCATGGAACACATTATTTTTTATAATACAATATTTATATTTATGTACAATCGTAAAAGTTGGAAATGGCCTATATCGCAATCGATCTCTCCAAAACTTGAAAAATTCAACATTTGTATAATGTTACGGTGTCCTAATTTCGAGCTTGGTTTCACGGCAGAAACCGCTCGAATTACTAAAATTCGTTTTGATTACAAAATATTTCATTGTGATCAAAAAATAAATTAATATCAGTGTGCTTTTATGCACTAATGAGGTAAACCGTCTTAAAATTGTTCAAAATAAAGATATTTGCAATTGCTACGTAATGTGATAGATGCAAAGTAACTGTTACACGAGTATTTTATATCTGCTAAACCAAAACAAATAGTGCGCTGTACTACAGGTAAAAAGGCACTTTAAAACTATACTTAAACTAGGTCTTGTCGACGGCAAAACTGGACTTTTTCGTTGAAGCACATTTGCCCGCACCGACAAGTTTGACATTTATCTACTTGTGTATACTATATCGTCGTATAATTTATATTTAGCATAATTTGAAAGTGATGTGCAACATTCGGCTTAAATTCATCAAATGTTACTTGTGTTAATTTGAAAGAAGTATTGACACAAACTCGTCGTACTAAGCGGCGTTTGATGAATATTAAAATGTTGAGTAATCTTGTTGTTTCGTTATCGACAATAATGATAACCATAATGAAATGTTAATCAATACTCGTTATAGTAACACTTAAAATATTTATTTCAGGCCCAACATAACAGACAGTTTTCTCGTTGAAGCATTCACTGAAGCTGGATTTAACGTTAAGGCGTTTAAATTTTTTCCGTACGTTCTCTTTTCCCAATATTTGTAAAATTTTGCCATTGAGAAATTCTTGAAAGACATTGTCTTGCTTTTAATAATTTTAGCAAGCAAAAATGATGCTTCAGTATTTTTTATATTTTTTGCCATATCAAATCTCAAACAACAATCAATCTGAGTGAAAGCACTTCTCCATGGCAATTGTAATATCTTTATTAAAACTGGTCTTAAAAATATTGCTCATTTTGACGACAGCGGTTTTATTAACACAAAATTTAACTCACTCAGTTATGAGATTGACGTGAGGTCATCGCTTTTTCCTGGTTCCGTAACTGAGTCTGTTTAGTCTCAGTATGAATCTTATACATATGCTGAATCGTGTTTGAGTTCAATCATATTGAAAGTAAATCGAGAATTATTGCCAGAGTAGTTAATTAATTAAATTAACTAATCAGTAGTTCGAAACGAAAAATATAATTAAATTCTTTGGCGTCGTGAATTTGCCATTTAAATGGATTTGAGTTTTTATAGTGTTATTATGTTCAAATATGTGATCAAAAT
The DNA here is from genome assembly GCA_030248225.1 of Trileptium ribeirensis. Lineage (NCBI taxonomy): Eukaryota > Metazoa > Nematoda > Enoplea > Enoplida > Thoracostomopsidae > Trileptium > Trileptium ribeirensis. Next base: position 23,089 of record JASANE010028068.1, read on the forward strand.
TTGTATTTATTTTTTCAGCAAAGACCACAAGATGGCTCTAATGCAATTAGAAAATACAGATGAAGCTATCGCTGCTTTAATTGTAAGTTTAAATTCTATCGTCATGATTTGTAACGCCAACAAGTGATTGTGGTCAAAATAACATTTTAAGGCAAAATTGCTATGATCGTTATATCAATTTTTGCTGCTCTGCCAATGTTTCCCTTGTGATAAATAATTAAATGTTGGTCGAAACTAATAATACTTAAACTTGGATAATGTAATATGGTCCAGTTTAAAAATGCAGGAGGGGATTAAAATTATTGGTTCCTGATTTTACCTTCAAAATTACTGGGAGAGTGCAACGTATTATCACTCACAAATTTTCCAATGACTGGGTGATTATTGTATATTATGACCAGTGCCCAGAAAGTTACTAGATGCATCAATTTACACAGCAGCCGCACATTTTTAAATTTAAATTTATGGGTTCTAGATAGCAACCCCAAAAATTTATAGGAAATATTCTATTTTCCGCTTTCACTTTTAAAGTGAATGATCTATAACATTTAGAAAAATGGAAAACGACTTTCAAAAATTTATGTGGACCGTATCCGTAGCGACAATAGTTTCACTGTGATATCATCTGTTACAATTTCATACAAATTTTATTGCTATTACAAAATATAAATTCGCACAATGCTATAACAGTCATCGTTAGCAGTGCAGCATTGTCTTGTCAGTGTTAAAATCAAATATATCACTTTTTCAGCAGTGCAAATAGCTGTGGTGCCGAAGTTGAATGGTTAACACATGATTATCGTACCGAACTCAGTGCAAAATATGCCTGAGCTCGTACTATTGGAATATCCGATAACGCTTAAGGTTATACAGTTTAACGATAATAGCAGAAGTCGAGCATCCGGGCAGTGATTACCGCTTTGCCTACTGAACTAAAATATGCTTTTCTATCTTTACAATTTTTACCTAAAACTTCCTTTAGCCGTTTAAAGCACACTGGGTGCGCAAATACCTGACATTGCAAAAGTATCCCAGAAAGAATCCGAAACAGCTCCGACATGGCTAAGTAAGCAACGATGCATGCTTGATATAAAGTTTAGACCAACGTTTTCGCACATATACACGAAGCCCACATTCATTCATGCACAAAATGTCTAAACCATGAGATTTCGTTTTTCACGCTTCAAGGAAAAAATATACATTTCCCACGAGCCTGCGCATAACTTTGCCAATGCGCCGTCTGAAACAAATCGTCACGCCTATATTGAATATCAAATTTACGGTTAAGTTAGAATTATGCCAACGTAAGTTCTGAATTAAAGTGACATATATATATTTGGCAGTTAAAAACCTCAAACTATCCCCAAAATTATTAATACTTCTCAAAACAAATTGTAAAACTGTTATGTTTACTGTTGAAGAGTCGCTTCATAAATATTTACAGTTAACATTCCTATCATTTGTTAAAACCATGAGAATTTTATCCAGAATTTTGCACTGGTTCCAACTATTCAGTACTCTGGTTTAGTATTGGGCACCGGCGGCACAGGTTCACCTAGGCCATTGGCTTACGGCCGGGTAGGCCAGCCGCAATTTGTGCCGAATGGTTTGCCAGCAGGTCATTTTTCCGGCCGGCCAGTTTACCGGCCTGCTGTTTCACGAGGCAGAAGGCAAAATTTCACGACCGGCCGGCCAAGGAAAAATCAGGCCGTTGTCCAACACTACTAAGGCTCAGCCTGAGCCTTAGTCTAAGCCTAAGTCGTTAACCCGTGAACTGGTTACGCTCATTTTACCGCCATTTGACTCGCGTCAGTGCGGATCGTATGATATATAAACGATAGATTAAGTGTTTGATTATCATGCAATCATTCGTTTGGACTTTTGGAAATAATCTGTAGTGTCGCCTTCCTACTGAAAAGAAAAGTCTCGGGTCTTACCATATTTCTGGAACAAAAATGCAAATAAGGTAACGTAGAGCAATATGTGAAATACGCTTATTCAATAAGCATTCGAGGCACCCAGGTAGCTATGGTTGGTATAGGCTTTGTCCTAAAATGTAACCTGTTTTTCAGGCTGAGAGCGATGCGAGCCATTAGAGTAATGAGAGATGCATCCTATAAATAAATAGCCCAGAGAAACGATGGAGTCTTCAAAACATGTAGAGCTGTGGAGATTCTGTGTCATCAAACGTCCTTTTGATTTGTTTATCACCAAGCAAGTTTATCTCATCATAAAATAGAAACTTTTAAGAGAGTTTGCGTCACTGCATGTCGTTAAGAACCTTCAGTGGTGTATCACTTTACTGGCAGTAATTATCAACTGAAAGCATAACAAAGTCGCTGGCAGCTTACTAGCATTATTCCTAGCTAACGGGCCACGTCGAGCACCACCACATGCACATTACTTCGACTATTACCTTAGCTTTTCTAATTTATCTTTTAGTCACTGCAGATAGCTTACGACCTCGCAACAACTGCTTTGCAACTCTAGCGTGTTATTATATCCATGCAGTGAATTTGTCCACGCAGTGATACGTTGAAAACTTGAAAATCCCTCACAGTGACACCCCGAAACGATATACCAAGTCGTAGAACCGAAGTTGCCCATTGGCCTGTCAAATCACTGAGGTTCAAATTGCCATCTGTGAGGTTTTTTGAAGTAACATCGTTTAGTGACTTGGATGCAAAGTTTTCTTGCCGAGATATGAGCTCCTCGAATCGTTGTTGTAGCAGCACCTCCACATACACAGATGCATATGTTCAAAATCTGCTAAGTAAGATTACTTCATAATAGGTGATACTCCCGAAGTCGGGACGGTACCACCACCTACGTTTTGCGCCACACAAAATTCATGATCAAATCAAATTCACTCACAAATATTAGTTCTTGGAGGTAGTTTAGGAATAATAAATATACAGCAAATAAAAAGATAGTTACATATATGCAATCTAATTAATACATATGTAAATAACATTTATTCCTCGGTTAGACAACCTATCATGTTTGAATCACGGTCATGTGCCTATTGTTGATATGTTACCGTCATTGCAAACGGTGATGAGAATGGTAATAGTGGTTTATTGTTCTTTGCATTGCGCTGAGTGTGCACGTCTCATGGCTTAAAGATGACCAAACCGCCTAACCACCAAACTGTAAATACAAATGTTGCTAGTTTCGTAGTTTGAGCGGAAGAAGATTAGTGCCACTAGTGACGTGCGTGCATAAATGAGCCTGTAAAGAAAAGTAATACCTGGCAATCATGTGCATGCTACATGTCATCGTGTGAAGGTCACCTAGTGCGCGTATTTCGTATTACCACGCTTTCAAATTGCAATTGGTCATGGTGAGACAAACACGCCGCACTGTATTAACAATATCAATAAGAATGATTATAAATACAGGTTTCGGATTGAAAATCATACAATTTAATTTAATGCTGTATATTCGATGTAAAGTAATCATATATCGTAAAACATCGATTATACTTAAGTTACTGATAACTTTCAGGCAATGCATAATTTCAAACTGGCGGAAAATGCCCATCTCCGTGTATCATTCTCGAAAAGTGGGATCTGAAACATTTCGAATGATTCTCCATATAAAATGTTGTGGATGTCTTTGTAGCAGTCTTTCATAAATCTTAGTACCGACATGCTTATTTAGCAAATGCTGCACAAAAGTAAAAATCTATGTTTTAGCTCTTCGATAAAAATAGATATAAAAATTTCACCTACAATTTTATGCCATTTCAATATATATAATGTCCTTCATTTTTTGTGAAGAAATGTATCTTTGTACAGTCTATAGCCGACATTTCTCTTGCATTGCCAAGTCATAACTAAAGCATCGCAATCAGTCTGTATGAAACTAGAATATATATAGAGATATAAATAAAAAGTGTGAATTTATGATTAGAAACACTAACATACATTATTCCCTGTCCGATCAAATTGTGTCATATCTGTCCATTTTATGAGGGATTTTTGCCGCAAAAATCGATATCAGCAATTTTAAACTGGTTAGTTGAACAATTTGCAACGCTAGCTGCGTAAAAATAACGATACAAAATCTAAGAAACTAGTTCAACATCTGGCTGTAGTTTCGTAATTACCATTCAGATAATAACTGTTATGTATGAATGTGTTTGCTATTCATAGTCCACTCTACTAGCGAAACTCAGTCGCAATGAAATATGTAAAATAACTTTTTGTGACCTTGGGAAAATGCATAACCATTTGTTGACTTATTATTTTATTAAGCAGTTTTTTCCAAAATTTTAGCTGCTTGAGAGATAATGGCTGATGCCCAGCCTTATTTTTACCAAGGTTACTCGATCTAGTGGTACTTTCAACTTATTCTATGATACGCGTGGGAAGGTCCTTCGTTGGGTTGCGTTTTAGGTTAACAATAATACAAGTATTTTGTATAAAGGCTAAAGAGTATGTGGAGCGACGAATTCTCAACTCCTGGCGAAACCATTTGAAAATAAATTTTTACGTAGTCAAATGCCTAGCATTTTTCTATAAATGCTATGCAGCGACCTTACTGTATAGGTCGTCAAAAGACTGCACTATTTCGCTTAATCCTCTATGTATGGTTTGCTCATAGGCAAGCTTTCTTTGCTGTTATATGATATAGTTCTATTGTATATTAACATATCATTAAACTTGCTTCAGCTATGAAACTAAGTTGTATATGATGATATGCGTTATATGTTATGTTATGCATGTACATGATAAACAAATGTATGTATATACGATCATTTTTACTGAAAGCGCACAACATGAAATATGTACCTATCCGGTTTGGATATGATCTACGTTTTACTTATCACTAATTCATCAAAACTCTGTATAATCCCCACAATTCACTTAACTCTTAAAAACTGACATACCTTCATACGTTGTCTAGAGTTGATTGGCTGATTGTGACAAAACAACTTTAAGAGCACTCCATAAAATGCGAAAAATCAGAAATTAAATTTTCAATTTTCGTTTAAATAACCAAAATATATACTTTTTTATCTAGTGTTTGAAGGTCTCTAGTGAATGATAAAAATTTACTCCAGCATATGTAATTCTGGAACAAAGTTGTTGTAGCTAATTTTTGTAATCGATTTTGTAATACTCATTTGTATACATAACATTTGTGTACTCACTTCGAACATTGAACACATTTTATCAGGCTAAAATCAAACAAAATTTTACTATCGGCAGATTCGTATAAATTGGCAGTTAGTGGTTTCCTTATTGTGAGATTTTTATTGGGAACGAGCAGGGTGTCCCATAAGTGACGTCCCAGCATTAAAGTGGCCCGGCAAGCCAAATAATAAACATATATAAAAGCGTTTTGGTGTGTACGCATTCTCATATAGGTATTTGATAAATAGCACTTACCCTAAGTGTGACCCTGGCGCCTCCTAGATGAATGCATTCTTCCAATCAAAAACACACACTTCGACAAATTGTTCGAGCTATGTCAGGCTCCAAAAGGCAGAACTTTTCCGATATATACTCTTTCAGGCCCAACAGTGTTTGTGGTTTCCGTTTGTATATCTTCGGCTTCAGTACTCCCCACAAAAACGTCAGGAGGGTTAAGATCAGGAAAAGGAGCATGCCATTCGACAGGGCCTCGGCGACGTTAGGGAAGATTTCATCTAACCAACGACACACAGCTATCGCAAAATGAGGGGAGTCCCCATCCTGGATAAAGTAAAAACTGTTAATATTTGGTAACTGTTGAATATTAGCATTAAATTCATTTCCCCACATCATTAGATAGTTATCTGCATTCACAGTACCATGAAAAAGAACGACTCAAAAATTCACCAGACTATATGCCGACCCAAACTGTCAGACCAGTACATTCATGTGGTGCTAATTAGTGCTATGAGAGAATTTTCGCATTCTAGTAAACCCATTTATACCCGTTTATCGTGGCCGTTCAGTTTAAAATTGCTTTAGCCAGACTAAATATCTTCGTCAGCTAAGTCCGGATCATCGTTGAGACGCTGTAGCCATTTTCACAAAATTCAACCTTGCGATCTCATTATCTCATTCAGACATGAATTAACGTCGCTCTAAAAAGTTTTATACCCAAACTTTTAACAATTCGGAAAACAGCCCAGTAGCTGATGCCGGTTTTAACTGCACAACGGCGAATTGACTGTCGGACTATTGTCAAAATGATATGAAAAATCAGCTATCGCAGCATCACCAGATTCCGTCGGTGGTCCCCTGTTCGGGGCAAGTCAGCCACGGTACGTGTTAGGTCAAATATTTTATTAATTGAAGTAATAGCTTTATGCTTGGCTTGGTTTCTCCGATGAGAAGACACGCTCGGGTCGGTTCTTAGGCTCCTAATAATAGAAGCTTGTATTTTAATATTTTAGAGAGAGCATAATATGGAAACCATTGAAGGAACTATATATAGTTATTTTAGACCTTTTAAGATTGCAGTCAAGGTTATCTCGGCTGTTGAGAGCTATCCAAGTTGTGTTTTTGCTTTATGCAGCGCTCACAGAGAGTTGTGTCCAGTCACTGCACATTGCGCCAAAATTTTGCAAAAAGCTGCTACAGAAACTTTCATATAAAAAATTGTTACAGCAACTGTGTCACTTTTAGAAAAACTGCTACAGAAACTGTGTCACTGTTAGAAATACTACTACAGAAACTGTGTCAATTTATAAAAAAACTGCTACAGGAACTGCGTCTCATTCGGAAAAACTGCTACAAACACTGTCACATTAAAAAAACTGCTACACTGTGTTATATTTGAAAAAACTGCTACACCATCTTGGCCACTTTTAATAAAAACTGTTACATAAACTGAACCAATTTATGAATATGATTCAGTTTGTTTAGCTACTGTGACACAGTTCCAGAATTCAAAAGTTAACATGACCGCATGCCAGTTTGTAGTATCGTCAATGGTAGGCGTTATCAAGAAATCTTACGTAATGGTGATAGAATATATCTGAGACCGATGTACCCTTTTAGAATTGTACTACAATCTCTGAGACACACCTTATCATCAGTTGATCATTTGATTTCCTGATTTTCAATCAAATGCAATAATTTGTTGCTTTTGTGAATATAAAGGTTTTCAAGACTGCTGAATGGAAGTAATGAATTAATTTATTAATTTAAAAGCATTGTTCTAACAGAAGTGCCAGAAGATGCATTACCGTCCAAAAAAGTGTATCAGTTACGGATACATTCAAATTAATTACTTCATTGTTTCCATCCATCATTCTTGAAAACCTTGATAATCACAAATGCTGTAATTTTAATATAAAGACGTTACATTCAGTACATAGAACTGTTGGCACTGCCCGCGGTTTATCGCGGATAGTTTTAGATAAACTTTCGACATCATACGTAATTTATTATATATTAACTACAGAATCCCTTCTAATTTTAAGTCTGCAGACTTTTTACCCTGAAATAAATCGGTTTTTGGTGTTGCATATATAAAATTTTAGCATAGAGGGATGCATGGTTTAAAAATGTTTGGTTAGGGGCACCACCTGACACTAAATTTGACACAGTATGCATTTATTAGAAACCGTGGTTTAATCTATTGATATCAAAATATTTGCAGTAAATTTCAATAGGCGGCGCACGCACTCTGCTTCTGTTTCATAATCCACTGATAACAATATCTTTACTATTACTGTGTTAATATTAAATTTTCAAAATACAGTCTTGGCCTTTACATTTAATTGTGACACAGATTAGGTAGTTAAAGCCGTGAATTGAAATGCGTTAACGCACGTTTCGCTAAATTAGCTGTATTACAAGTCAGTTGTACCACAGCCTGGCGTGCGTTAAGAGATTTGTTCGCACGGTTTTATTATAAAACTTCTTCAAACTCGTACTAATGCACTCGTCTGAAATCGTCATAACCGTGCGTACAAATCACTTAACGCACGATGGCAGTGCTACAACTATTGCAACATGTATGTATGGAACGTATACATTGAAATACGTAATCTCTACGAATTCTTAAAAGAGAGGAATATTCGTTACACTGATAACGCCAAGGTAGACAGGTGGATATAGAGTAACGCCATCGTACAAGGTAAAGGTCTGATGTTCCAGGGGCAATAGGTGCCACGGCGGGTGTTGAGAAGATAGGGTGTCGGCCTTCGGCTTACAGTAAATCAGGTTGGAGCCGGACGTGGGTAGCGGCGTTGGCGAATCCGCTATTTTCACATGCTTGGTGGCTCTGCGCTTCACACCAAGGGTTGTTCCAACGCCTCAGGTAAACCCCATCCCCACGAGCATGTAGGAATTACATGTTAGTTAATTATTATAATACATTTTGTGTTATTTTGGAAGTTACTGCTGCCCAAATGACATTCTTACTTAATCTAATTCTTAATACTGCAAAAACTTTTCCTATAATAATCTACACCACTGCGAAATGTTTAACAAATACATGAAATTGCCGAAATATCTCTCTGGTTCAAACTGTCCGCACCAGCTTATCCATATAGTGATTAAGCTCCTGCCCTACAAAATTTAGCTGGCATAAGTATGTTGATGTGTTGAAACGTACTCTATGCTGCACGTCACACAGCTTGCAATTGAATCTACTAATATGCCGCCTAGCGATGTCGTTGCATAAAACACAGGTCGCACTGCCTTCGCCGTATTTATCAATGTCAAAATGCCGATGACACTCGATTCCACCTCAAACATATTTCTCACTTTCAAGCAAGTGCATACGTGAGTTCTATGGTTTGACCACGGACAATTCCTTATTTAACACCAATTTGAACAAAATGTAACGCCATTGAGAGCAATTTGTAGTTCTTGGTTTCATCACGAACAATAACTTATTTAACATCAATTTCAACAGAATGAAACGCCATTGAGCACAATTTGTAACTGAGTTATATGGTTTGAGCACAAACAATTTCATATTTAATACCAATTTGAACAAAATGTAACGCCAGTGAGGGCAATTTGTAGTTCTATTGTTTGATCACGGACAATAACTTATTTAACATCAATTTCAACAGAATGTAACGCCATTGAGGACAATTTGTAACTGAGTTATATGGTTTGACCACGGACAATTTCATATTTAACACCAATTTAAACAAAATGTAACGCCATTGAGGGCAATTTGTAGTTCTATGGTTTGACCACGGACAATAACTTATTTAACATCAATTTCAACAGAATGTAACGCCATTACGGACAATTTGTAACTGAGTTCTATGGTTTGACCACGGACAATTTCTTATTTAATACCAGTTTAACAAAATGTAACGCCATTGAGGGCAATTTGTAACTTAGTTCTCTAGTTTGACCACGCACAGTACCTTATTTAACACCAATTTCAACAGAATGTAACGCTTTTGTGGGTAATTTGTGACTTGATAACTTTTGAATTCTTAAATCGCATCAGACGGCTACATATGTATCTGGAATACATTGTATTTCAGATTTGTCTAGAAAGATACATGGACACAGATTAATAGCTATATATTATAAGTCGCGGGCAAATTGTTCTTGCGTCACTGTATATTGTGTACGCCCGTTAATCTCAGCAGCGTGGCCATGCTGCAATAGAGTGGTTAATCCATTGCGATTCCTGGGGATAGAAAAATACAAAATTTTAGCAGAAATCAGTATAAATAAATGTCTTTAAAATAAGGTAAAGCATACCTAAAAATTATAAAAAAGAATTTATATCATATCCTAGACTTGTAGTACTATAAAGCAGACTTTAAGTGCCGGCTGCATCTTTCAAGATACACTAGGCTCGGCACTGCTCGACCCTTTAGCCAGTGTGACAGGATGGTCTCGGCTCTAGAGGAGAGCCAAGAGTCTAAATTCACACCTCTACTACGTACACTTAATAAGGATTTGAAAACCAGTCTTTGCCAATTGTGACAACTGTAAACTGGGTCTGTAGAAAAGAGAAAGTAGCTACCTTCCATGACAGTTGCCACGGCGTTTCAGTGATTTTCACGGTTCAGTTAACTAATGTAACATTTTTTATCTAAACATTTCATTTATTCTAGTTAAAACAAAAGCGTCATTGCCTATCCAACGATTCCAGTATTTATGTGTAACCGGCGTCTGTATGAAGCAAGAGTCGGAATTATATAACATTATCTCAATATTTTCATTCGCGAAACAGTTAAGTTATCCAACGATTTCAGTATTATGTGTAACGGGTGTCTGTATGAGATAACAGTTGGAATTATATAATATTATCTCAATATTTTCATTCGCGAAACAGGTAAGTTGTCCAACGATTTCAGTATTATGTGTAACCGGTGTCTGTCTGAGATAAGAGTCGGAATTGTAGCATATCATCTCATTATTTTCATTGGCGACACAGTTAATTTATCCAAAGATTTCAGTAGTATGTATAAGCGGTGTTTGTCTGAGATAAGAATCGGAATTGTAGAATATAATGTCATTGTTTTTCTTCAGGATACGGTTAAGTTACAATTATGGAATTTCTTCTACTATCTGTACTTGGGAACTTTTGCTAAATGGCATCATGAAGTACACTCATATGCCATATATTACGAATGCTTTGCGATTTGCTTATTCAAAAGTTGCAAGCTATAATAGGCCCGGGTTCGAGTCCCGCTGGCTAATCATAAAGCTCTCTCGTGGGTGCTTTCGTGTTGTGTGTTAGAATATATTACCGATAAACACGGTAAAGTATTATATAGCAAACTTTTCGATGTGATATGTGCAAAACTTTGCATTAAACATTAATCTATTCGATTTCGTTTTTGAATATGGTAATGTATATACTTGTTACTCACACATCAAGGGTAAACGAAAGGATGGGGATATGTTGCGCTTTAGTGCTTGTTGCAAAATCCCAAAAGGCTAAGCACTCTTTAAAGGGACGTGATAGCAACAGTACACCGACAATACTTTAATGGGTACTCTTCCGCAAGTTTTATTTACCAAGGACCGTAGTGCCAAAAAACGAAAACTTAAATTTTGAAACCGCAAGTTTTGAAAAAAGATTATAATTTCAAGATCAAATTTTGCGTTGTAGAACTCTAGCAGTACTCGCCTAATTTTAAGCATACGACCCAAATTTCTTTTATCGTATTTATCAACCTCAAAAACACATAGCCCTATTGTAATCCTTTACCTACTTCGATATTGAAAAAGTAACAAAATTTTCAACACCACAGGGCCTTTAGTGCACTAAATTCTAGAAAAATACGCATTGCAGATAAAAATAAGGATAACCATTACATTATTTAGCCGCATAGATACAGTGCTCTAGTCGTGCCTTTCACTACTTTTGGCATCTTCAATCTGCAGGTTGCGGATCCCATGTATTTTCTGAATTATATCTTGTGGCAGTAATAAATTGAAAATATGATTACATAGCTTGGCGGTAAGGTCTGTAATTTTTTGGTTGTGCTTTTTGTTTTTTAAGTGTCAGTGAAGTAAACAATTTTCGCGGTAGCTGATAATTCGCCAACCGTTCAAAAGTGTTTCCCGATTACGGACAATAAATGCAGTGACACTGGCTATGCATTGATTACTGCAGCAATAAAGCCTATATTGCGGAAGACTCATCCAATGCATGACTTTATTTTATCCTTCTCGTGTCAAGTACAATTTCATGTCTATTTCTGTTGATGCAATAATGAACTTCTTACAATATGTGCTGCCAATATTTGATTAACTGCCTGTCTGTCAAATAAATTTGCACACTTCTAGATGTGCTTCAGCTCATTTTAACTGGGTGCTATGCTGAGACAGTTGGGTTAGCAATGTCACTTAATTTATACATGTTTGCGATAGTCGTATAAGTAAGGCTGTGAAATTCATTGGCTTGCTATATGCAGTTAGCGACAAACACGAAATTTTCTGAACAATTCATTACCTTTTTATGTCTAGTAATGATTGGAATAGAAGCATGCAGCAGCCTTATTAAAATTTCCGAGGTATAGATCGAATCAATGAAAAATTATACGACACAATATATATAATTTAGCGACAAACACGAAATTTTCTGAACAATTCATTACCTTTTTATGTCTAGTAATAATTGGAATAGAAGCATGCAGCAGCCTTATTAAAATTTCTGAGGTATAGATCGAATCAATGAAAAATTATACGACACAATATATATAATTTTGGATTTACAATATAGGGTTGGGCCGGCTAATTCTGCTATAGATGGAATCAATGAAAAGTCAAACGACACAATATATAATTTTGGATTTACAATATAGGGTTGGGCCGGATAATTCCGCTATAAAGGGTGGAACCATTACTAAGTCCACATAGGACACATGTATCGTAAATATTTATTTCAACTAAACCAAGTATTTCCAAGTAACATTTGATAACAGCAAACTTTACACTAAATTTCCGAAAACGCAGGCTTTTCCCAAACGGAGCCTATGTTGCTTACTTATTTTACAAGCTTTCTATCCAATTGTGTATGCTCTATGAATGTTCGAACCAAATTGTACCAACCAATCCCAAGTTATAAATAACAGCAACTCATCCGACAAGACGTTGATACAAAATAAGGGGTTTTGACAATGTTATGGTCTCATGAAAAGTTTATTCGGTTTATATTATTACTACGGGTAAGGTGATTTATGCTACGTATGCACCTTGAAAAAAATTTTAACGTTTTATGTTGCTATTTTATATATCCCATAACATCTTCTTAATCCGAACTGATTTTGGCACGAATTATGTTATATTCAACCCCTGTCTGCAAACAAATGGAAATGCTCGCAAATCATTTCCTCTGTATGTGCTTTGTATTTCCTTTGTCTGATCGCATTGAAATGTAAAAAAATTAGAAAATTCCACTAATCGGTTCTTGCGTTGTATGCGCTGCAATAAACATTGCGTTTCATTACTATTTGTTGTAGCTAAGCAACGGCATAACTTATCTGAGGACAAATTTATTCAGTAATAAATGAAAAAATGCATTTTGCTAAATTTATGTTCTTTGGTAACTGTTATCTGCGATTAAACTGCCTGTCTTCGAGTCCATTTCGCACACGTACCCTACTTTGTTATAATGCCCACGTTAATTTGTTGTAATGCTCAAAAATGGATCTTAGGTTTATTACTGAATTAATGTCTGCATACGCGTAGGGTGAACATCCAACGATAATAATAATTTTTTGGATGTCTATCATCTCCTTGATTCATCAATTTAGTGCTTGCAAGTCGCGCCATGGCCATATAGTATATATATCATTTATTACTTCAACCTGTTACATTAGTATTTATTTATAAGTATTTATTTCTGGTGTTAAAATTTTGCCAATTTATCCCCTGCACCGTACAACAACGATAATAACATATTATTTGTAGATTAAAACAATCAATGCAATACGTTTGTTTTAAATAACCCTGCAAGCTTACCGTTCACCCGCAAAAAACACGATACTTATTTGTTAAAATTTTAAAAATTTCTGTTTTTGGGTATTTTTAAAATTTAGCTCAGTGTCTGAAAAACTGCTGAAGTGGCAAAAATGCATAACAGCAAAGTTGTGGCTACTTATGAGAGCATTCTGCACAATTCCATTCTGCTCAACTGCTTGCCTTCATTTTTCGATCCGATGCTGAGGCAAGCCCTAGAGCCTAAAATGTACGAGGACCTCAAATGGCCAATATAAAAAAGTTCATGAGAGAATTTAGGTATGAAATCACTGGAGCAAAGTTAGGTGCGCAACTACGTTCTGTCACGCGACGAATAGAAATGTTTACGAAAACTTCCTGGCCAAGTGTTATGCGACGACCATCAGACGAAAAAAGATTTTTTTTGCACTATTTTGCGTTAATTGGGGAAACTACGCTTGCTCCACGCTCCGTTTCAACTAAATTTCAATTAGGTCATGTTGTGATGCACAACGCACTAGCATGATTGTCAATCTTCCAGAAGAGTATCAAAGACTGTGTCACTTGTTTCGCTACTTTTTAGTTTCGGCTCGTTTTTAAACGTTGAGGTTGTGTCTGCGCTACAGTCGTCCACGAGTGGTGTCGTTGGCAAAGCCGGCGGCTCGTCTTGGTTTTTCTCGATTACAAACTTGCGTTTGTCAAAGTTATAGCCGCCATACCGAGAGCGCATTGTAGGTTCGCTTGCAGCTTTTCGCTTTGCTGTCGACAAGCTGTGACCAATATCAGCGTTTGAATATCTTCGTTTCTCCAAATAGGCTTTTCGCAAAACGTAATGCTCGACCCCGTGTAAAATGTAGCGAGCAATGCCAAGACCAACCGAGAGAACCAGGAAGAAAATGATCAACAATCCAATAATAATAAGACCTTTCGTTTGCTCACAAAATTTTCCCTGAACCATAATTATAATAAATTGTCATTGTAACCTACCCTGCACGGGTGGTGGTGCTATTTTCAACCTCTGACCGCAACCCATGAGTACGAAACAATCTTGTTCAAATTTATATATAAATGTTTATGTATCTTACCAAGTATGAACTCACCATCAATTCAGCAAGAAAGAGCTCTTATGCGGCGTTTACGTTATAAAAGACCCACCATGTGAAAGTTTTTTCACCCCTAGGTGTCTATGCCACCATCAGTTATATGGTGTCTTGGACAGCATAGTGGTTACGGTGGTATTTTGAGGACAAAACTTTCACAATGGGGGTCTTTTATAACGTAAACGACGCATTATTTCGTTTAATTCTCGACAATTAGCCGCATTCGGAAAGTTCAGAAACACGATTTTAATGCAAAATCCTTAACGTTCTCGACATCAATTGTATAATCGAAACCGTTAATTGTACTAAACTGCAAGTATCATATTCTCTATGTTAAGTACTATGTTACTAAAACTATGTAATAGCAGTTTCCTTACACTAGTATGGACCAAAATTGTTACCTACATATAAAGAAAACATTCATTTATATATATACAGGAATATTTTGCTATATAGTGAAGAAATCGCTATATAAGTAGAGAAATCGAAATATAGCAGGCTTCAGTACTGATATGCTTAGGTGAATATTTGCCTACGTGTTCAAGTTTTAAAATTAAGCAGTTAATTATTTTGCAATATTAGTTTCAATATAATTTAGCACACATATAAAATTTCACAAATTTTCCACAAATTAAAGCTAATATTCTTTTCAAATCAGTACCAATGATAAAATAACATATTTCGGCACATTGTTAGTTCTAAAATTAACAGAACGATGCGATCTCTGCACCACCTGTGGGCATAGCGTAACGTATTGACCGAGATACAAACATCTACAGACGGTGATAACAGCATATAAAAATAAATCATACATATAGATGATATGATAATAACTATCCTTTAGATGTTCTAGCGGATATCTATAATGTATACATGCTCGATGTTCGGGTCCCGGGGCTCGACCGGTTGACAAGCAAATCACTATAAAATTACAACAAACTTTGCAACTATTTCTTGTCGCAGAATAAAAGCACCAACAGTGAAAGGATGTTCATTCCTTTCCGATCTTGTAACGATTCGTGAGATTCAAACACTTGGCTTGAAAAATATGTATGATGAATTGTCGTCTGAATTTTGGTGTAATTTTGATCGAAACGTGGTTGTTTGTTTTAACCATTTAACAAACCGTTTGTTGTACTCCATGAACAGCACATGGACGGCGTTTACTTTGCACTAGTGATTTTAAATATTGTATGTCACATTTTGAGACCGACTTAACCTTGTAAATGATCTATTCTTCAAAATAACCAGATGTTAAAAATGTAATTTTTGTAACTGCCGATATATCTCTAGTTTCGTGTATTCTCGAAAAATTTCTCAGAGACCTATTCTTGTTACGTTGAACATGGGTATCAACAAAGGCAGCTTTTTAACGCCATAGTTCTGTGGATGGATTATATTTACAAACACATTTACCAAGACAGCATTATACAAAATTTTGCAGAAGACCATGGCTTCTCATACTCTAGTACTATGGCTTATCCGATGATATGGTCGATCTTCGACTTAGGATCCCCCAAAAGTTTTGAAGGAAGACTACCTAGAAATTGTTTGGGAGCATCAACTACCTCTCAAGGTTTTCTTGGAGGTACCAGCAATTAACTCGACAATAACCACTGAAACCAGAACAAGAATATTAGCAACCGATTATTGCTACGCTTAGACTGTTTGAGCGGTTCTACCGACGACCACCCTGTCAGGTGACCAAAGAACGGTACAATCGCCATAAGCAAATGTACTGTGAACTGTGTCAGAAGAAATTAAACTCATTCTGGTAACAACGACTCAGCAACGTCGCAAATGGCAAGAAATGGAGTGTCATTAACTCCATAATGAACATGAGGAACCAGGCTGCTCCTACACAGGGTCGTGCAGATGATTTTGCTACATTTTTCGCCAGCAAGATTGAATCGATCCACGTTTTATCAGTCCACCTTTAAGAACAGCCCTGCTTCCCAGCATGAAACAGCAAAGAGTCACAAGCAATTGCTTCCCTAACCTATAACGGAAAATCAGTTGTGGCTCCTAATAGAAAACAGCAACAACAAATGCTGCGCACAGGATGCTCTGTCGCCGTCGATAATAAAACAATTTGCTAATGGGCTGGTTCCTCATTTCACTACTCTAATAAATGAATCTATAGCGACAAGCACCATGCTTTCCCGTGAAAACTTGGCCCTTGTACATCCGCGACTCAAAAACCGCAACCTCATTGTTGACGATATGAACAATTTCCGGCCAATTTTTAACGTATCTTTTCTCTTCAAGCTACTAGAACGTGTAGTCGCACAACAGTTAAACGATCACCTTGAACGGAATCATCTTCTACCGAATTATCAATCAGCGTACCGTAAAAGACACTCAACTGAAACTGCATTGGTTAAAATATGCAGTGACGTTCAAAACGCCTTCACGCGTCAGCAATCTACGGTGCTGGTTAGCCTCTACTTATCCGTTACGTTCGACACAGTTGATCACGCTATCATTACCAAACGGCTGTCGGACATTGGGATGTCATCTTGGACACTTGGGTGTTCTTGTCGTACTTATCTGATCGATATCAACAAATCCAAATTGGCAGCGCCTTCTCAAGGGCTCGACCACTAGTCAGCGGTGTTCCTCAAGGAAGCGTGATCGGCCAGTCATTTTTCATATTACTATTGCGCCTGTACTCGAAATAACTACTGCTGCTAGCTTGAACGTCCACAACTACGCTTACGATATCCAGATATACCGGTATTTCGATCTCACCACTGTGGGAGACGTCGCAGAATCTCTGCAGCAGCTTCTCCTTTCGCTACGGGAGTGGTTCTTCCACAACAAGCTAAAACTCAATGAGTCTAAGACCCAACTTATCTACTTTGCCGGACGCCCATGGCCCCACCATCGTTGCGAATTGGTAACGTTGCTATCGACCCGTCAGAAACGGTCAAAATACTGGGCGACACTCTGGACTGTCGGTTGAGTCTCAAAGAACACATCACTGCTCTGTCAAGTTCCTGCATGTGGCTATTACGGGATATTAGCCGAATCCGGTGCCGCCTCGACAACGACACAGCGCAGATTATTATGAGTGTCTTCATAATGTCCAGCATTGACTATTACAATGTACTATATGCATCTATGTGAAGCGCTCATTCATTCCCTCTTCGCCGCCAATCCACAATGCGGCAAGGGTAGTTTCCTTCACAAGTAGATAGGAGCATATCCGTTCGATACTGCGACAGCTACACTGGCTACCGTTCGAACAACGTGTCCGTTACAAAATAGTCTTGTTGGTTCGAAATGCTCTTTTCTAGGAAACACCAGTTTATATTGCCGAGATGATTAGTCGTCCTCGACTCGTCTGGCGAATGAACAAATCCTTCGGATTGACATTGCTAGAAACACCAGCTTCTCGTTCCTGTGGCCCATTCGGCTTGGAATAATTTACCGCAAACACTACGTGGGATTACTCTCGACGTGACATAGTTTAAAGCAAAACTGAAGACTCATTCGTTTCCTAGTTCTCCAGTGGCATTACAAACTTGCTTCATTCTGTCTATTGTATTTTCTGACAATCTCTTGCGCTTTTGCTACGCTTTTGCGCAAAAGGAGCGTTATAAATGCTATTATTATTATTATTATTACTCCTGCTGTAAATGTCATTGGCTCTTGGCAAGTTGACAGCGTGGTATCCACCCCCCCAAGAAACCTAGGGTGGTAACCCATACCCCTTCCCCGTCCCATGAAACGGTGGTGGTACCCTTGGAATCCTTGTGGTGGTGATAGTGGGGTAAGCCAAAAAGCGACATCATCGGAAAAAGCATAATATATGATATGACTGAGTGTCATACTTTTCTACAAAAATTCAATAATGCACTCTTGCATTTTTTGTTTCAATCTGTTTTCAGCTTGTTGCGCCATAATCAATTATAGATCTGTTTTCCGACACTTGTTTGTGGCAATCACTCGGTCACTGACGGAACGGCTCGTACAGTTAACTACATCCAAACAGTCTCGTAATTCTAAATCTTTACAGGTTAAGCTGGTTTATGCTAAACAAATCATTCACTGGACGACCATTTCGTAAAAATTGCACTTCTAATATGAGTGTCTTCATAATGTCCAGCATTGACTATTACAACGCACTATATGCATCTATGTCAAGCGCTCATTCATTCCCTCTTCGCCGCCTACTCCAGAATGCGGCAAGGGTAGTTTCCTTCACAAGAAAAAAGAAGGAAACCATCCGGAAACTACAACAGCAACCCCGCCAACCACCGAAACAAGGGGTGTCCGTTACAAAGAGCAACCAACCGACAGCACACGGCACCGTCGAAAGGGTCCGTAGACAAGGAGCTCGGGTCGAAAGCCCACGAAGCACCAGATAGTCCTTGTTGGTTCGGAAGGCTCTCTTCTAAAGAAGGCCCAATTCTATTGCCGAGATGATTATTAGTCTTCTCGTCCTCGACTCGTCTGGCGAATGAACAAATCCTTCGGATTGACATTGCTAGAAACACCAGCTTCTCGTTCCTTTGGCCCATCGGCTTGGAATAATTTTCCGCAAACACTACCTGGGATCACTCTCGACGTGACAGAGTTTAAAGCAAAACTGAAGACTCACTTGTTTCCCAGTTCTCCAGTGGCATTACAAACTTGCTTCATTCTGTCTATTATATTTTCTGGATATTCCTTCGCTTTTTGCTACGCTTTTGCGCAAAAGGATTATAAATGCGTTTTTTATTATTATTACTCCTGCTGTAAATGTCATTGGCTCTTGGCAATTTGACAGCGTGGTTTCCACCCCCCCCCCAAGAAACCTAGGGTGGTAACCCCATACCCCTTCCCCGTCCCATGGAAACGGGGGGACCCGGAATCCTTGTGGTGGTGAATAGTGGGGTAAGCCAAAAAGCCAAAACAACCGGAAAAAGAAAAACATAAAATATGACAAAGC
>JASANE010028068.1:47500-63196 GCA_030248225.1 Trileptium ribeirensis
CACAGCTTGAATTTTGTTGGCGGTATTTGATTTAAACCTTGACAGCTGATCTACATGTAATCCGCATACTATATCTTCGATATATTACGAACATCGTCCAGACTACGGAATACATAACCCATATCCGAAATCACGATTCTGAGCCCGGATTCGGGTATATTTCGCTGTTATAATACTTTGAAATAGTTGACTCTACTGTTCTTGAGTCCGTACTGTGACAGGCATGTACTGTTGACATCAACCTAATACGGCTACGAAATGAGGTGCGAAAATATTTTTCTGGAACAATATCGACCGATCTTGTGGCTTCATCCTTATCTTAACTTCAGCTGACCACTATTTAAAAGCAATGGCCCTAAACTCAACAGTTTCGGCGCAACCTATAATAATTCTGATTGAACCTAAGCTCTATTAAATATGTAGCACACGCCATGTATATTTTGTCCATTTCAAATTGATCTGAAATTACCGGCTAAATTATTGGTTACGTGCGCAGGCGCTCAAGCTGGAAGGGGAATATCAATTGTGTGATACGATCGGCGTTCAGTCATATAATTGGAATTTCAATACATTCCTGTGTTATGCAGTAACCATATTTCGAAACCATAGAAGGATAGCTAGGATATACACCTTGAATCTTTGGCATAGATCGTGCCGTGCTTTGGTACTTACGCGTTATTCAGAATCTAAGCAATTTCCTGGAATTTTACAATTACTACTGGAATTATTTTTATCAATTTAATAATTTTGTTGATAAATTCAAATAATGTTTCCGTAGAAATGTACAGTTCCACGAATTCATACTACCATTACATGGTGTTTCAATGTTTACATAGTTTTGCAATTTTTCCCATAATTGCTAAAAATTTTAGAGAGTCTTCGCACAGAGGGGGGCTAAATGCGGCTTCCGAGCACCGACACTTATGGGATAATCCCACCACATGCCCTTTGGACACCCGCGGTTTTAAATTCCATATAAATGGTAATATTAATAAATGAATAGGTAACTCAAAATATCCTAGAACCGTAGTTTTTGCAATAAATCGATTGATTACCTGATTGGGTATCATTGTGGGTAGAAACAAGGTTTTTGCCAAACAAACGGTTGGCGGTCAGACGAGACGAAAAATCCGTTGCTTTAGCCAGGTTCTGAACCTATCCACCCGATACAGCTCAAAATCTACTAACGCTTACTCTTGATACAAGCAAACTAACACGTAGAAAAACTATAGTAGTCGCCCGCCTGTCAATTGATGTCCAGCTGTTTTACAAAGAGGCTGTGAAAAGTGCAAATATATAAGTTTAAGACGTAATTGAATAGTTTGACTAGGTTGTTTGTCTGTGTTCGCAAAATATATTATTTGGAACGATAGATACAGGATTATCATTATTTTGTATCGATGTTTGAATGATTTTTGAAGCGAAAAACTCAATAGAACAGTTAAATAACAAGTTGCAAAAACCGCTGGGCAAGTCACAAGGGAGTAATTTAGCCTTTATGCCAAAACAAGACATTTGAAACTTGTTTTCAGCTATGAATAGGCACAGTCTACATCACATGTATTTCTGGTCATGGCTGCGAACGCAAATGCTGCTTGTCGGACATTTGTGTCAGCGTTTATTATTGTCTTCAATCGGTTAGTTGCGCGAATTAAGGTTGTTCACATGCTCGTGGTAGTGTTCGCATTTCCGGAAGCGGGCGCAACTGAATAACTTATAATTCGACTCTGACAGCCAGCAGCAGTTGCAGACAAATTTGTTCGATAATGTCCTTGGTGGGGCAAATAAAACACTTTTACCATACTCAAAAATTACTCGCATGTTTAATTTCGTCGAAAACGGAATTCTTGGTATTAGCGATTTGACTTTGTTTTAAATTAATCGAATAAAAATGCAACCGGTGAAGTATCTTCTAACTTACAATTTTATTAAGTACTATTTCCATTGTGGCAATTCTTGAGATAGTCCTACATGGACACTAAACGTAGAAAAACATTCAGGAATACATTCATTAGTCTTTTTATATGTGTTGCGAAAATGTATCATGGAGTAAATCGACAATTTCCATACCGTCTAGAAAATACTATTATAACAAGCGGAATAACTGCAGGGTAAGACCATGACGCCAGCAGTAAGAAATATGAACCACAATACTGTGTAGTTTCTGCTCTGTTATGTCACATATAATAATTTTTGCTAAATTGTATAATGAAGTATACAAAATAAAAAATAGAACTAAAAACGATTGAGTATTAACTCTCCCTGTCTCCCTGTATATGTGTTAAGCCTTGTTGTATGTATCATAACGCAATGGCTTATTCATAAAGTTGGCCAGATAAAAATTTAAACGACTATAGTTCGTATGAACAAATGGTGTCTGTCAACAAATGAATGAACATGAACAATGAACATTATTTTTGAAAACAGTACATCAGATCTCTTGGCGTGTATTGGATGTCGCTGTGCTTCCTTAATAATTGGAACTGATATTTCCATTGAAACTTCACTTATTGACTGTTCCGTCCAAAAACCCAAGTAGTTAAACTTTTATTCATAAATGACAACCCTTTTAAGTCGCCTGCCATTTATTCTGAACCATGGATTAAGCTTTCGGAGTTCTTGAGTTGAGACAGTTCTTGAGAGTCTACTTTATATTATAAATTTGATCGAAACAGAGAGAAATAACTTTTTTCACACAACCCGTTCAAATAAGTAGCCAGTAGCCTGAATGAAACAAGTGTAACAATTAAATTTCTATAAATAATCATTTAGACATGTCCAATATCAGTAGTTTCTAACTGCTGCAAAGTTATGAAGAAAATGATGAATAATGCTTTGGTCCATCATGTTCGAACATAATTTCGAAACGCAATCATGGATTTTTGTCTAAGCGTTCGTTATATATGCACCCAGCTTTCGGAGTTCTCAAATGATTGGACAGGGACTGTTGACACTGATTTGGCTGTTGAAGTGACATATACCGATTTCGATTTCTGTACCATCTGTCAGCAAAAACTTGTTCAGAAACTAGCAAATGTTGGAATATCAGGAAACATCTTAATCTGATTTAATAAGTTTGTCTTAAATCGCGCATTCAACCCCAGAGCAAACCATAAAATTTCGATTGACCATTCCATGAAATCAGGTGTTCCGCAAGGTTGCGTGCTGGGACAATATTATTTTCGATATTTATAACTGAATTGTTGCAGTGCAGTTTCAATAATGTTACATGTAACGGTTTTGCGGATGACATGAAATTACATGTAATGATTCTTCTATAAGATCTTGAGCTCGCAATAAAACACATAAGTGGTGCTTTAACAGACATAGAAAATTGGTCAGTAGAAAATGAACTTAAAATTTCGTATGACAAATCTCAAGTTCTTCACATTCGAAAAAGAACATAATTTCTTAGTACTGACTTAAACTGGAACCAAATGACATCTACTGCATAGTTAAAGATTTAGGTGTGACAATTTCCGAACATATAAATTTCAATACACGCTGCAGAAATATAACACATAAAAGCTTATTATATTTGTAATATATTGCGTCGTTGTTTTTTAAAAAATGATCTGAAGTCTCTTACGCGCGCCTTTACAAGTTACGATCGCACAATATTAGAATATGCCTCCCCGGCTTGGTCATCTGGATGTCTTGCTGATATAAATAACATTGAAAAGATTCAATACTTAAAAATATCATTGCAATAATTTCATTAAATAAATATATCTATAAACATTTTCTTACAGAATTCTAAATATTGAACTATTTTCGTGTCTATCTGTCATTGTGTTTAACTATTATCGTTGTTTTTAATTAAAAACAAATTTAAACTGAAGGTATGAAACACAAAATGACGGTAGCCCTTACTCTTTTCCATAACTTGATACAGGCAATAATATCTTATTTGCATATGTGCGTACATACCATCGTAGGTGGAACAATTTACTACTGCAAAAATTGGAATTACATTGAAATTCTTCTAGTTCTATTTTTCCTGGCTCAGCAGCTGTTATGTAGATCCAGAAACATTTAGCAGAACCTGCGCCACATACGCATTCAATTTCGTAAAAAATCTTACGAAAACTATCAATCAGAACAACAACAGAATGCAACTACCTTAGAACGTTAACATTTAAAATACATCTAAATAAACTAGATCTTAAATACTCTTCCTGTACCAAAATAGACGACTAAAATACAAAAGTACTGCTAGAAGCACATAAACAGGTAGCATTCAACCAACAGATGCTCTAGCGATGCCAGTAGCTAAAAGATTACATATGACATTAAAATAGTGGAAACAGTTTGATCAAAGTTTGACAGTATACATACAGAAAGGCGTAAGATTTAGGCAGATTTCGTAAAAACTGCGCGCCGTAATTTGTGAACACTGCGTTTATCAATGAAAGGAAATTTAACTGAAAAATTCATTTTTTAATAAAAATACTCAACATAGTTTTGATACATATTATTCAACAACGACGGTAACAATAACAATTAAAAAATAACTTTGTAATCTTTGCAACACGTTGTGAGGTAAAGGATTTCTAGCAGATTCCGAAAATTTGGTTAACCCTTTCATATATATTCACACTAATGAGCAATTTGTATAGCGTCGATTAAACTGCGCGACGCTAAGGCTCTGTTCAAATTGCGTTCCATGCGATCCATTCTCATTCGATCCGAGTTCTGCTCACAAAACATCCCATTCGAGGCGATCCGAAGGCAGTTTGCATATTGCATCCGATCTGATCGGAAACGACTAAACTCTGTAGATGCCGTATGCGTATGTAAGTATATGTATTTATTTTTCGCACTATTTCATGTGATCCGGTCCGAAAAAATTGCGCAAGCTATTTCTGATCGGAGCAGATTCGGATCCGATCAGATCCAGTATGCACACTCTTTATAAAACACACGTCCCATCTGGATCAGGTAGAATCGGACGCATTGTCAACACTCCCTTAGTCTGGCCCGGATAGCTACGTTACGAGATCGGGCATGAGCAAGGGCAGATCGGAGCTGTTGCTAGCATGCTAAAGAATTTTCGCTGCGAACAACAATACATGAACAAACGTTCAGCACACACCAAGGTCTGTTATTGTAATGATTCGTGCGTAATACGCAATCATTTAATTCAGCGTTAATCCCACGTTCAGCACGGCAGCATTAATGCGTATGAACGTAAATTAATTGTGTATTCATTGTTTGTCCAACACCCAAATCTGGCGACACTTAGTACCGTTCTTTCCAACTATATTGTTGCGCAATAATTCATCCAAACCGTACCGCTGAATAAGACATCATTGATGGGGCAACCGCGCAAACGTATAACCACTTTTTGTTTTAAATATACATTTGAACATTTCAACGAAGTTTATACAATCAAGAGTTCACAATAAAAACCTGTGAAGGCGTCTGACACTTGGTTATATACATATACTTTATCTTTATGCAGTGATGTGGTCGTTTTTCAGCTTAACT
Organism: Trileptium ribeirensis; assembly: GCA_030248225.1. Classification (NCBI taxonomy): domain Eukaryota; kingdom Metazoa; phylum Nematoda; class Enoplea; order Enoplida; family Thoracostomopsidae; genus Trileptium; species Trileptium ribeirensis. The sequence goes on from JASANE010028068.1 coordinate 52,991, forward strand.
GCCAAAGATGTTTGGGGCTTCTGTATACGAGGACGGCAATGTCCTATGCCATAAGAGCAAGGATAGCAGTAACCGATCATAGTTTTATTCTTGGTGTTGTTTCAGTGAATGTTGGCGGCGCCCTGGTGTGTGGTACCTACGCTAAGGAACTTTGGCTTGGCCGTAATAGGTATCACCGAAAAGCCATGAAGTGCCAATCGCTACTTCTTTTGGGAAAGTCAAAAACCACCACATGATCGAATAACGTAAATTAGTGTGAGCACAACCGCCTGTTATACTCGTATGCAAATAATTATATTGCAAACACATAGCACAACTAATTCCAAGAAAGTAAACTATTACAGGTAATTCCAGGTAAAAGAGAAAATATTTCGGATTTAGTTTTCATGTTATCACTTTCTCAGATTTAGTAGTATTGCAGCATATATAATATAAAACTGTAGTTAAACCGTATCACAAAACAGTTGTAGTACTGTTCACAATCGGTTCATAGATTTGCATTCGTGCTTCTCTCGCTTACCCGGTCAACTTTTTTGCTATCCAAAACACGTTTGAAATTGTCACAACCGTGGTTACGAAGTTTCAATTCTTGTCCGTACAGCAATTTTACGGTTATGTATTTTTGCAAGTAACAAAACCTAAAAGCGCCTTCTTATAAAAAGTAATGATGGTTATCCGATTCCGATAGACCATTTGATGACGTTACTTTTTGCATGCGACAAATCGATGCATAGAGATGTGTCGGCTGTGATCAAGAGTTGCTATGTTTGAATTAGATCTGTAGAACTGGGGTGGAGGTAGGCCACCATGCTCCTGGACGAGTTCTGAGCGCGATGGAACAGAAGTTTCACATTGTAGCTTTCCATTTCAATGCAATAATTTTGCTGCAATATCCATGATTAACAGATAAGCGAATGTAGGCAAAGTCTTGTAATGCCATAAGTACGTTTTTGTAGCCAGTAATCTTTTGTGCATAAAAGGATAAGTATTTGCGTTTATCTGCAATATTGGCGACTAGAGCTTGAACAGTACTATACAACAGTACAATCAAATTTAGTTGTTTTGGTTTGAATATTCATAAAAGATCAACCTGATTGTCTGACACTTTCGGTGCCCGCCGGGGTAATTCTATATTGCTCATCGCGTTCTAATTACTCTGTCAAAATTAATTAGGAATTTCAAACCGTGTTTAGACCAAAATGAAATCAAATAATTTATAAAGCAATATGTTCTCTGACAGCGGTTTAACCGACGTTGATGAAATTTCACAGTGTGTTTGTTATTTTGGATCATGCAAGTCATACATGCTCGTAGAGTGGTAGGGGTTACTCCTTGAGGCTCTGACTCCCACCCAGCTGAGGCCTCGGCTATCCCATGAGAGGTGGTCCAACCTCTCCGCCGTTCTTTACCCTCGCCGAACGACATAGCCCTGCTTGACATGGCGAAACCTTCCCTGGACGACTCACAATCTAGCCTTTCTTGGACCTCGGTCCATGTATAATACAAGTATTGTATTAGTGTCAACTGACTTGGTCTATTTATGCTGAAATAAGGAGCAAAATGGCAAAACACAATATGAATTTTGTGGTTACAGGTGTTTCAATTAATACTGACTGTACATTTCGCTTAATTTTTTGTAAATTGTTTATTTTGGTATAAAAACCGTCAACCCCTGCTCGCCACTTGTGTAGATACAATCACGTACAAGTTTGTACGCAAAGTATTATTCACACAGCAAAGAAAATATTATCTACACACGAATGAGATATAGAGTCATATAAGTGTTGTAATAAAATTCTGGCGTTTTATTTAAAAGCCTAACTGTCGTTGAGCATGACGTGTTGAGTTTGAAAAGTAAAGACTTCAGCATGATGGTCTGTTTTATGTTTGCGTGTTCTTGTAGCTAAGTGGTATGTTGTTTTCTTAGTAATTTTATTAAAGCATTAACTAACCTTAGATTCTGGAAGCAGATTAAACGTCATACACTGTTTGCTTATCATTTATGAAATGCCAAATTTCTGGATTATTTGTCAAGTATATCCACCAAATTCATGAAGCGAATCATATAGTTAATGTTTGCATTTACGGTGATAATCGATTTGTTACAATGCGTAAAACCACCCAATATACATGTAAATTTAAGATGTTCCGACTAAAAACGGAAATGGTACTTCTACATAGAAACCTGAGAGAATACAATAGTCGCATTTTGTGAAATTGATATTTATTACACTGTATCTAATTTTGCGAGGCTGCAGCCAAAATACATTATATACATCTACAATGTTGGGTGCACTGAATTTAGAAAATGCACAATTTTTATTTTAAATTTGCAGCATTACAGCAAAGAATAACTTTTAATACTATTTTATAGCATAAATATGGTGCGCCAATCGTATCTTTACAACACGGGCGGCGGAACGATTTTATAAGTGGGGGTCTATAGACAGGCACTGATATAATTTGTATTAATAGCCCAGAATGTAATAAAACTCTTTAGATATTAACGTTCCTCTAATTATTCACCATACATAATGTAAATGTTGTAAGTATAATATATATATATATATTAGCCATATATATATATTGTAGCAAATAAAGTAACTAGGTAAAAAATTGTGAGCAGGCTATAATCAAAACAAAAATTTTTTCACAATATAACATTCTAATTATGTTTTAGAAGGTTCGTGGATTTGAATACACCAAGCCTTCCGCAGGCACAGGTGATGGCTTGTTGATGTTCGAAAGTGGGGAAGGGAGCTTAGCCCCCACTTTTAAAAGTGGGGGGCTCAACCCCGCCGCCTAGCCCCCCCGGCTCCGCCGCCCCTGCTTTACAACTTTAATCTATGTTTACGCTAAAGCAATGATGCCGACAGTCCAAATGAATTTCACCTCGTTTCTAATCATCTTGTGACGTCATTATTAAATGGTAGTTTTTAGCTACTATTTGGAAGTTTGCATTATCATTATATGGCAGGTCTCAGACTATATGCTAGGCATCAGAACCTATTACGCAAATTTTTGTAACGTTTGCAGTTACATTTTTTATCAAATTAAACATTAATTAAAGTCAAATTTTCACAGTGGTTCCGAATACTCAGACGGATTTAGTATATATTATATATTATTTAAATACATATGTACATTGTCAGAATCAACGTATCATCCGCGTCAAATTATAACAACCAGCAAGGGCGTCACAAGACAGGAGGGATGGATAAGGTTAGGAGGGATGGATTCCCGGGTCCCTCACTTCTTACGCGTGACACTGTAGAAATTAAGTGATGGGTATAGTATAGAATGAATTTTAGTGACCGGCTTCCTTCATTTTTTGCCGGTCCCGTCTACTTTTGAAGAGCTTGCTACGCCCTTGTAAACTGCAGTTTATCGTCGGCAACAAAAATTGAGTTCATGCACATTCAGTGCATCTCACAACTCATCCCAACTATAAAATATTTTAAATACAAGTCGTTCGAAAATCCTTTCTTTTAAGAAACCAGTGCATCGTTATTAATGGGCAAAATCGGAGCAAGTTGTCCATACTGTAACGCACGTGGATGGACAGTGATTGAATGGGACATCATATGCGTCTGCAATAAATACATTAACTATATGTTGGGTTAGCAACATTCAATTTAGTTTTATGCGGGTGGATTCTGCTTTAACTTGTAAACTGAAACTGGTGTTACGTCGATTATTAGCCACATATGCTAGTCACATACATGGGCGCAGGTAAGGGGAGGCAGGGTGCTGGTCCCCCACGTTTTGAAGTGGGGGACCGTCCTTCCCACTGTTCCAAGTATAATCATTTAATAAGGCGGGAATTAAAAAGATGTTGTGTATCCCCACACGCTCGCATATATCTTAGAATTTTCAGGAGCCATATTTATACAATAACAACTCATTCGATATAAATATATGCCATTGATTTTAGAAATTGCGCCAATATTCGCGACATTTTGATCTCTCTCAACAACTTTCATGTTGCCTCGATGTCCCACCTCCTTTCCAAATCGTATCTGCGCTCTTGGTCACACATTCAATTTTACATATGTTTGAACCATTATGTTTCACGTTTACGATAAACAATGCCGGTATCGCATAGTTGCGATAATTAATCAGCCAATATTAGTGATTGTGATGGCCTATTCGACTTAGCCATCCTTAAGACCGCATAGCTGATGAATGAAATGCTATTAAGTAAGACCTGCGAGCATATTGATACTGAAAAATGCCAATAACAAGAGGTTTCTATCATCCATGAATGCCATGCCTTAAAATGTTTAAACAGCGATCAATTATGGATCTTAATTGTTTGGCTTGACATCTTAATCTGCTGAAAAAGACAATACTGCTTATAATCGCATAAAATTGATAAACAGTGTGTAAACAGGCGAGGCACACACTGTGTAAACCTAAACCAGATTATTTGATTCATTCTTGGATAACAAATTGGATCACTAATTAACAGAGTATCAATCTTGTAAAACTTTGTCGTGTCTACTCGTTAGTTACTGAAGTTTTACCTCTAAATAGATTGATAGAATAACGCATAGCCAAAAATAATGCATGTTTTCAGTTAATTTTCAGTACTTTTACCAATATGTCGTGAAACGAGTTATGTACAAATCTAGGGTTGTTAAAATTAAACTTGAACATGAACCTGGAAGCTACAAGATCAATCTGGGACACACAAATTATTGAGGCTATATCCGACCATAGGATCGATACATTTAGATACTATATTTGTGCTCATTGAATATCGAGCAGGAATAACGATTTCTGTGACTTTAGAATCAGCGTATTGCGACTACGTAAAATGTCTCTTTAGTTACAGTAAGCGCGGCCATATCTGCAGGGAATTCACCAATCTTCTGCTCAATCGTCGGGAGGAACCGTTTTATGATACTACACAAATTTTTGGAGTAATCAATTCAATGAGTAGCAAAGTTGAATCCCATCTTGCTTCTAGAGGAACAGAAATTGAATGCAACATCTCCTAGTTTTAAAATGGTTGCTTTATATTAAGTTATATCACAATTTTGTGTTTGTTTCATTAGGACACGTGTGGCAATTGGTAATAAGCAGCTATAGCTAAAGATTTTATAGGCTACATGAAAATGGTCCATGTCTCACTGCAACAAATCATTGCGATTACGCCATTGGAAGACCGAGAGGCATGACAAATTTAGCTCGTGCCATATGCTTATTCTACAAATTTTGGAAAGAATGACTTTAGCGTTGCACAAGATCACTCTGCTACAGATTGTTTTTATTAGAACAGAAAAAATGCTTTGAACCTGGTTACGTAAGGCAGACAGCAAAGTGAATAAATAGGTGATGGGGCTATGTCAACACATTAAGGCTTAGTGCATTTGAGCCAAACTATGCATTTAATCATGATATTAATATAATTACGCTGCACGGTCATTTTTAAAGCATAAACATGTGAGGAAGTCGCAAGCCATTCGAGCTACTGTTTCTGGATGGACGGAGTAAAGTAGCCACTTAATTAGGGCAATGAACGTCTTGCCGTCTTCTTGTAGCATGCGTTTCTCTAGCATTTCGCTATAAAAATTTGATATTGGGATATGACATGATGCCATTAACTAGCGCTATAGCCGTTCAATATCTATCTAGAAAGCTTCGATAATGGTAAAGTTACATATTCAAGATCAATATAAAAGCACTATTCATTTCTGTACTTAAACACAACGTTATGACCGTAAGTGCAACCCAGTTTATGAACGAATGTATAGCTTATGAAACAAGATGCAATATACCACAAAAATCAAAAATATATTTTGAAGCACATGGTATTGACAAAAATTTGTAAGAACAACCTTCCAATGGTGCTGCTGATAAATACCACAGGACACTCCGATATTAAAGGCTGTACTAAATTCCGTCTGGCATATTTTAAAAACGCCGTAGTATTACCAGCGGTAAATAAATTATTCGTAGCATATTTTGTTTTATTGCTCAAATTACTTAGTATAAATTTGAATAGTTTACCTTTAAATTGGATCGCTGATTAAATGATCGACCGCACTGAGAACACATATGAGGCGACGTTTCAAGATGAAGTACTTTATGAACCTGAAGGGTTCTGGATTGGCAAAATCCTTTCCCACAGACTTCGCATTTAAAAGGTTTTTCTTTCGAGTGTATAAACCTGCAACTTTATTGAAAAAAATGAACAAAATGGATTCAGATTAATTATTATGATTAATAGCAAATTTGAAGCCATTATTAAATTTATAAAGCAATATGTTTACTAATGCAAACAGTAGCAAATAAGTAAACTATTTACTCTGGACAGAAATGTTCCCATGACAGGTTAGAATGCATATGTTACAAACTGTACCTTAACAGTTGTGTGCGGTTTTTTTCTAGTAGTTTCATATATAAATTGCATTGATATTGCAATTTATGATGGGCATGAAATGAAATCTGAATCACGTCAGATCTCTAAGTTTCAGTAACGGTGAAATTGTGCTTTATAGCAGTTGTTTTACGTTAAACCAATAGGTAATAATATCAGAAGTTTTTAACCTAAAACATACAAACTTTACTAACTCCTGTGTTGATATTTTGACAAGGATAATCTTATTACGTTGGATTTACCCTAGTAAAAGCAGATATTAACGTTGCGTTCACGTTATAATGTCTCCAACGATTGGAACCTACGTACACCACCCACTGTCAGGCACACTGTCGACAACATTGTGTCTTACACACACCCCTGTTTTTTTATAAATTATTTCAATGGTAGCTAGCTAGAGATATGGCCACTTTTAGACAGTGTCAAGCACACCGTGACATTTTGCAGCTTTAGTGACATTGTGCGGCCTTATTTCATCAACGTTGGTATGGCCTAGATACAAATATCGAGGATTTAATCACAGCGCAGTGGACTAAAAAATCGCATTAGCTCCAGACGGTGTCCGTTACAGTTAATTCGCGGCAACTTTTTATCTAAGGATGAGTACAACACTCTAAAGAAAAAATGTAGTAGCTAGGGGTGTGTGATGCACCCTTGGAAATTGTCTTACAGTATAGGTGTCACCCTGACTGTCCATGCGGTAGGGTCGCGACTACAGTGGGACAACAGTTCCATACAGCGGGGACATTATAACGTGAATGCCGTATAACTCCGAATAATGTAGGTTTAAATCCTGTAATTACTGAACTTAAAGGTGTACATGGCCGCATTCAACGGTATGTTATAGGCAATGGCAAGAAGTGCGCTAGGTGCTGTATTAAATAGGATAGAGCATTACGCGCACAAAATCATAAGTCAAAATGTCGCAGATTTAATAAATATTACCAAAATAGGTCACATAGGTAGTGTTCCCAATATTTTTGTTATGTACTATAACTATGTAATTCGGAATGTTCTGTTGCAACTCTAATAATTCAATAACCGGTGAAGGTATTTGACTAAATTTTTCCTGTTGATTGCATTTAAAACCATGCGTTTTGAACTACGATATTTTCACGCATATATCTCCACCTATTCAGGAGCACTTACACGGATAACACCATGTCTTAGGCTAATATCACCATGTTCCTGCTACTATAATGTCTAGCTAAGTTGTTAAGGTGCGTTCACATGTTCAAACTTTAAGCTTGAAATTCGACAAATATTGAGTTCAAATTCTAATCAAATTTTAATCATGATTTGAAAGCATCTTTTTGTGTTTTTACTGAATTTTGTATAATTTTATTTACCAATCGAACCTCGTTGACGAGCTGAGTTCAGCCCAATCCGTACAGGAGGTGAGCAGCTATGCTCATTTAAGTAAAACCTTAAGCTGGTAAGCCATACATTCAGCTAATTTTGACATCATTCAACTGAGCTTGACAACGCGGTTCGAATTGCACCTAATGTTTTTGAAAATTCTAAGAACCAAAAGAACCAAAGTCTCCAAAAACTTTAGCCATATATAACTATAATACAGATTTTGACCATCCTAACAAGCTAAGTCGAATGTTACCACAATAAGCTGCGCTTCTTCAAAAATTGACGGTTTTCGAATTTTTTTAGTTAAACCTGGAAGACCCAGTTGGTGGTTAAATGACCTGGATCACATGAACTAAATAATATGAGTCACAACAAGTCACCTGTGTGACTTGTTGTGACTCATATTGTTTAGTTCATGTGATCCCAGTGCGAAATCGTGCTAAGTAATTGGTGCAGGGTAACGTAATCAATAGACAGTTTTATTGCCCTTCGTATAGAAGAATTAACGTGATGTATTTATGTAAAATTAAATTAATGCTATCAGCCCAACTTTCTCAACACATCATGTACCTGTATTTTACTGTACAACGATACATTTAATGTCAGATTCGCACTGTTTACAGCAATTAAGACTCGAAAATATTTTCGACGATTAGCCTGTCCAAAATTACGACAGAACCTAAAATGTGCATTTCTTTAGTATATCATCACATAGTATATGGTATTAAATCAGGCTCCCCCAATCGCTATATTCGTAAGTTCTACCTGTAATATAACTAACCGATGGTCACGCAAATGGTCTTGACGCCGGAATGCTTTGTTACAAATTTCGCAGCTGTATGGTCTTTCATCCGTGTGTGTGCGTTCGTGAATCAGCAGATTATAAGACTTCGTGAAGCGACGTTGACAGTATCTGCAAATAAATTCTTTTCGAGGTCGGTTAGCACATTTTGTTGTCTTCGTCAACACTGCTCGACGCACCTGCCTGTCATTGTCAGCTGTTGGATGCTGTCTCGGAATCCTATAAAGCGCACGTATTAAATATGAGAAGTATGAGGATATAGTATGTGAAGATATTGGTAGGGCCATTGCTGAATGGGTGAAGTCATCGAACCCATGTCTAGAATTGATAGTTTTCATATGGGTACATCAACAAATATATCAGCGTCATATTAAAACTCCTATAAATTGACTTTTTAGAGCAATATATAATAAGCAGACATGAATTATGCGTCGTTCACAGAGAAAGTGTGCACTTACTCGTCATCGTCAGCATATACACACGTGTGTATGGAAACATTAGATTCGAACGTATGTAACAACCTTGCAAAGCGAATTCTGCGTCACAACATTCCTCCGTTGTTACGCCTAAGCCCTTGTATGTAACAACAATGCTAATGTTGTTACGCTCGAAAATTACAAGCTTTTGCAGCTTTGTAACAATAATGTTATGTTGTTACAACCATTGTTAACCATACATACTCAAAGTCTGGGGTCTCAGGGTATGATAGCCAGTGCCTCAGGGGGCGGGACGTTGGTGTGCGGCTACCAAGCGTGGCAGCCAGTTGGCCGAGGGGGGCTGGGTGGCAGGTAGGTAGAATGTCGAAATTTGTAGAAGTTCATAATTCTCCAACATTCTCGCTCAATTTTCGGCATTTCAATTAATTTTTGGCGATTTTTGCTTATGTGTTCCCCAAGTTTCCTTAATGTTTCCCAATTTTCGCGAACCTACAGTACATACAGTGCTAAGGGGAGGCACGTGGGATCGGTTGGCGGGAAACTGGAGGGGAACTAATATCAAATTGTAGGGGGAACCAATATCAAACTGGAGCGGGGCACCAATATCCAGCTAGACGAGGCACCAATATCAAACTGCAGGAAGGCACTAATATCAAACTGGACGGAGCACCAATATCAAACTGTAGCGCGGCACCATTATCAAACTGGAGAGGAGCATTCATATCAAACTGGAGGAGGAGTTTGATGATGATGCCCTGTCCAGTTTGATATTGGTGCCCCTCCAGTTTGACATTGGTGCCCACCTCCAGTTTGATATTGATGCCCCCTCCAGTTTGATATTAGTGTTGCCCTCCAGTTTGATATTGGTGTTTACTTCCAGGGTGATAGTGGTGCCCCTCTCCAGTTTGATATTGGTGCCCCATCCAGTTTGATATTGGTGTTCCCCTCCAGCTTGATATTGGTTCGCCCTCTAGTTTGATATTGGTGCCGCCGTTTAGTTTGATACTGGCCTCCTCCAGTTTGATATTGGTGCCCCCTCCAGTTTGATATTGGTGCCCCCTCCAGTTTGATATTGGTGCCCGACTCCAGTTTGATATTGGTGTTCCCTCCAATTTAATATTGGTGACCCAGTCCCGTTTGATATTGGTGTCCCCCTCCAGTTTGATATTGACGCCCCCTCCAGTATCATATTGGTGTCCCTTCGAGTTCTCCAATTTCGA